>JAIPMN010001289.1:20215-58713 GCA_020650975.1 Apostichopus californicus | reverse complement strand
TAATTGTTTGCCTAGCAGTACTGTGTGTAGCTTGAATACAAATGAATATCATATTTGTGGGTCTAGCAGTAATGCCTGGAGCTTGAGTACAAGTGAAGATCATATTTGTAGGTCTAGCAGTAATGTCTGGAGCTTGAGTACAAGTTAACATCATAATTGTTTGCCTAGCAGTACTGTGTGTAGCTTGAATACAAATGAATATCATATTTGTGGGTCTAGCAGTAATGCCTGGAGCTTGAGTACAAGTGAAGATCATATTTGTGGGTCTAGCAATAATGTCTGGAGTTTGAGTACAAGTGAACATCATATTTGTGGGTCTAGCAGTAATGTCTGGAGCTAGAGTACAAGTTAACATCATATTTGTTTGCCTAGCAGTACTGTGTGTAGCTTGAATACAAATGAATATCATATTTGTGGGTCTAGCAGTAATGCCTGGAGCTTGAGTACAAGTGAAGATCATATTTGTGGGTCTAGCAGTAATGTCTGGAGCTTGAGTACAAGTTAACATCATAATTGTTTGTCTAGCAGTACTGTGTGTAGCTTGAATACAAATGAATATCATATTTGTGGGTCTAGCAGTAATGCCTGGAGCTTGAGTACAAGTGAAGATCATATTTGTGGGTCTAGCAGTAATGTCTGGAGCTTGAGTACAAGTTAACATCATAATTGTTTGCCTAGCAGTACTGTGTGTAGCTTGAATACAAATGAATATCATATTTGTGGGTCTAGCAGTAATGCCTGGAGCTTGAGTACAAGTGAAGATCATATTTGTAGGTCTAGCAGTAATGTCTGGAGCTTGAGTACAAGTTAACATCATAATTGTTTGCCTAGCAGTACTGTGTGTAGCTTGAATACAAATGAATATCATATTTGTGGGTCTAGCAGTAATGTCTGGAGCTTGAATACAAGTGAACATCATATTTGTGGGCCTAGCAGTAATGTCTTGAGCTTGAATACAAGTGAACATCATATTTGTGGGTCTAGCAGTAATGTCTTGAGCTTGAGTACAAGTGAACATCATATTTGTGGGCCTAGCAGTAATGTCTTGAGCTTGAATACAAGTGAACATCATATTTGTGGGTCTAGCAGTAATGTCTTGAGCTTGGGTACCAGTGAACATCATAATTGTGGGTCTAGCAGTAATGTCTGGAGCTTGGGTACAAGTGAAGATTGATTACAACTCTGCTACAGACCTTTTTGGCTTTGAGAGTTTTCCTCCATAGAGTAGAGAAGATCCCGTCGGTCCAGTCATTGGTAGCTACATCCAGCCTACCAAACATCTGAGGTGCTGTAATAGCTTTAGGGTTCATTCTCATCTCCCTATGAGTAGCACCACAATCACCCATAGCCTTCATTAGGATGTGGATGCAGAATGTTTTACCTGTGGATGGATGAAGACATAAATGGAGTCAGTTTTTCTTTTGACTCAGAACAAGATTGGGCTCAACAACATACACTGCTAATACCACACTAAATTAATTCACAACTTGAGCAACATCCTAGACACATCCTATCACATTAATATGGATACAGGAATACTTGTACTTTCACATATTAGTCACACTTGATTCACATTGAAAGGTGAAAAACTGTACTATTTTAATTTCTCATAGATAGAGATTGGGCTTGCTTCAAAAAGACTATAGTGATATTAGTACTACATTAAATCACTTTTTACCAAACCCAACATGAGTATGACACACACAATATGAGTATTAAATACTTGTAGAATTATCTCTTCCCATCCATCATCAGTTAAAGGTATCACTGTTGATTGTTTTCTGGTACACATTGATTATCACTGATTGGATCTCATACGTTGCAATGTCATTCGATCTATTAGGTGTAGTATCATAGCTACATACCAGCTCCACTGGGGCCCAAGGCCATCATGCCGTGCCTGACGCGTTGGGTCTCATAAAGCTGAATCAGTTTTAGGACCCATGGATCATGATGAACCAAACCTGCTTCCATGACCTATAGGATAAGATAAGGTAAGTTAAGGTAAGATAAGATAAGTTAAGGTAGGGTAATTTACTATTAATACTCTTTAATATAATAATATTAAAGAGTATTAATAGTATTAATCGTATTAATTGTATTAATACAATAATATTTACAGGTAGAGTAGTAGCAGTCACATGACCAAACTATTCATCATTTCTGAAAGATTGGCCGAGAATAAAGTTCATAAAAGCAATAAAATTTATAACTATATAACCCTGTAAGATAAGGTAAGGTAATTTACTATTAATACTCTATAATATAATACAATAATATTTACAGGTAGAGTAGTAGCAGTCACATGACCAAACTATTCATCACTTCTGAAAGATTGGCTGAGAATATAGTACATAAAATCAATGAAGTTTATGACTATATACACCTGATGAAGGAAGTAACAAGTAATAAATATCTTGTGAGCCAAACAAGATCTCAGCATGTTTTAAATGAAGAGTTTTTTAACAACCTGGATTAAATAAATACAGAAAACAGCTAAATTGGTGTTAAACTGACCTGTTTCTCAATAGCTGCCTCTATATCAGGGTAACCAGCCTTGTCCAGAGTCATACCAGGGAACAAATCATCAATCAAAGACAGAAACAAGGGTTCATCTTCGTCAACCTACAAACAGAAGATGGAGAAATAAAACAAAGTGAGGAAGTATATAATATATACTGAACAACATTGGAAATCTTACAATATCAAAATTATAACTCAACGACACAATATGGAAAGGACCAGAATCATGTGCAAATAGTTATTTTCAAACGGATGAGTTACACTGGATCCAAATCTGGTTAAAGGTAAAAAGATTGCAAAGACTATAAATTAAAAGAGATAAGATAATTAAGAGTCATGGTAAAACATACCAGTTTTGATAAATTCATGTCCCTCAGAACTCTCATCACAATGGTGTTTTCGCTGTCCTGTGGATTAGCTCTCTTGAAAGCTCCCAGAGTACGTAGGACGGATAAGATGTTACGAAGACCAAAGTCATAATGGACCTGAATGAAGGACGAAGAGAGGATACTCACTGACACATCATGTAAGGAAATAAAATTACACAGGGACACAGACTTCATATGTACGAAACGATACCATACTTTCTTGCAAAGTCATAATGGAACTGAATCAAGGATGAAGAGAGGATTTCTGAACATGTCATGAACAGAAATAAATTACACAGGGACAGTTTCATATGTATGAAACTTAACCATAGTTTGTTGTGTTTACTGTCACCTTTCAACAGTATTCTCTGTGTGTTTGTGTCCCTTCTGTTACTGTTACTTGTCATTTAGCCTCTGAAGAAGATCCTGCTAGGATCGAAACATCAGGCCAACTTACTTTTACACATTCTCTTACACAGGCTCTCTAGTGGATAAGCAGTTTGCTAACAGTTTTATTTTATTTTGATTTACCTTCAATAGTACAGAAGGATCTGAATGTTCCAAAATCACCATTTTTATTTTTGAAAATCTGCCATTTCAGTTCTTGAGTATTCCAATCTATGATATAAATACACTGTTAGTATTGTATTTCAAATGTCAGCAATTCCAAGCAATAAAACAGTTGTAAGGGAAATGTACTGGCATATGTCATTTGGAATGACTCACACATTGAGGAAATGCTGCAGAAAAACTCTCTGTACTAAAAGTACATATACAATGAGTACTAGAATGACTATCCTCACAGATAAATGTCACGTTTTGAAAACATAATATATTATATCATTTTGAAACATTCATTAAGGTTTACACAGATTTGTTTATCTTTCTCACACCATGGCACATACAATAAATATGAATGATACTTGTAATATTAACTTTGTTTATATCTTCTTCTTACCTGTTTGGTCAACTGTTCCTCACAGAGCTTGTAGAGAGTGAAGAATTTACGAGCCAATAGCATGTTTCCTTGGAAACCACAGCTGGCTAACTTGACCCTGATAATAATCTGTCTGTCTGGTACCATCATAGCGACTGTACGGAACTGGATCTTTAGATTCTCTGGCAATTCTTGACGTCCAGCGTAGCCAGGATTCTAAGCAGTTCAAACAATACACACACACATAGATTGGGTATTGGTTATAAAGAAGGTACTTACTCATCAATTAAATATTTAATCAATTAATATAATTTAAAAAAAATAGTTTTGAAAAATTCACTTCTTTCTTCAATAGATTTAGTATAGGTAAAATAATAAATCATTGTACATCTACTTATAGATTTAAAAAAAATAATTTGATCATATCCATTTGTAATGTGTCCTACATCCAAAGACTGAAACTCATGTTTATTAATAGTTTTAATCAAAGAAGAAATTTTAAACCTACCATAGTCAAGATAATAACAAACTCAGGATATATGCAAGTATTTGACATGGAAAATGTAAAAATAATATTTATTCATAGACTTGACAACCAAGGAATGAAGATCATGTTAATTCATAGTTTCAATTGAAAGAACACCCAGTTGGGACAATTTTTTCGATACTGTTGTGTCATGTCCTGCTTCAGAGCACTCGTACTGTCAGTACGAGCAGTATGAATATCATGTTTCTATCAGATCAAGAGTAGGAACTGTTTGTACTGTCAATACCAGTGCTCTGAAGCATGATATTGGAGTACAGTTTAGAGTGGTATTAGCATTAGAAAATTGTCCCAACTGGCTGGAAGAAAGAAGCAGCTTTAAACCTACCATAGTCAAGAAAATACCAAACTCCGGATCCATGCTGACACTGTCGCCGTCAGTGAAGATGAAGCTAGGTTTCCGTTCCTTCTTACAAGTGAGGACGATGGCGATCTGCTGAGCAGCGACTGAGAGTACAGGAAGCTCAATGCGATTAAACTCATCAAAACAACCCCAGGAACCAGACTGGGCCAGTCCTAACAGACATGAAATGAAGAGACAGTAGTTATGATACAAAATGTGGGGGAACAAAATAAGGTAAACAAATCTATGTCAAATAAAACATGCATAATTATTATATTAAGTAAACCTTTGTCATAACCATCTAAAAAGAGCTAGAAAGATTACTACTGTTAATATTACAATACAAAAAAAAAATACAAAAACCCCAGAACCAGACTGGGCCAGTCCTAACAGACAAGATATATATGAAGAGACGATGGTTATTAAACAAAGTGTGGGGGAAAAAAATAGTTCAACAAATCTGTGTCAAATAAAACATGCATAATTATTATATTAAGTAAATATCTTTGTCAAACCATGTAAAAAGAGCTATAAAAAATTGCTACTGTTAATATTTCAATACAAAAAAACATGTAGTTATTGAAACAAGTTATATCCATCGTTAATTACAGATAAAACAGACCAGAACTAGGTACAGTAATACATAAATAAATTAAATTTTTCTTCTACATTTTGACAACATATATGTAAATATCCATTGTCTCTTATTGACAAGACTACCATAATGACCTGTTCTCTGGTCACTGATTTTCCAACTTGTTTTAATGTTGTCTTACCTTTATAGATTCTTCCGAGACCTCTAAAGTCCATTTGATCAGAGCAGTTGAAGACCACCACATACTTGCCCAGAGCTTTACCCATGTCCTTGGTGGTCTCTGTCTTACCCGTCCCGGCGGGACCAGCTGGTGCTCCCCCCATACTCATACCAAGAGCCTGAGCTAGGGTGATGTAACACCTGGTTGAGATCAACATAAACAAGGACATTTATCAATATTTCAGGAAACAAGCAAATATACATCATTAGAAATCAGTAGAAGGTAACGAGAAACATTGTGCAACCGGTAGATTAAGAGTGGAAACGGGAGAGAGGGAGAGGGATGGGTGGGAGTGCAAGATGAGGGGATGGAAGAGGGGTAAGGAGAAGGGTTAAAGGTAAAGGAAATATTCCAAACAGACCTTTCTTTCTTGCATTAATATAACATAATGATTCGCGGACGGCTTTGCTTACCTATCAGTAAGAGGTGTAGTGACCAACAATCCGTTGGTCAACGAGGGGTTGGAGTGCAAGGTGAGGGAATGGTAGAGGGGTAAGGAGAAGGGTAAAAGGTAAAGGAAATATTCCAAACAGACCTTTCTTTCTTGCATTGATATAAAATCATGATTCGAGGGAGGCTTTGCTTACCTATCAGTAAGAGGTGTGATGACCAAACGATCCGTGCATCCTACAGGTTCATTCTGGTAGATGAAATCTACATCAGTGATGGAAACAACACACTGATCTGTGTCTTCATTGAAGTAGAAACGAGACTGCTTTAACCACTCAAAGTCATTCTGTGACTTGATGTGCATTCGGACCTAAAAGGAAGGAAACAATGTAATATTTGATGTTTTGATTATTTTTTTAATATTTTTTATATAGCGCTTTACACCAGCGATAGGTCTCAAAGCGCTTTACAGACATTAAATTACCCCTGGTCAATGATAATATGTGATTCAATGGAAACAATGTAATATTTGATTTTTTGAGTATTTTTCCATATCTTCATATTGATGTGCATTCAGACCAGAAAGGAAGGAATGAATGTCATATTTGATTCCACTCAAAGTCATTCTGTGACTTGGTGTGCATCTGGACCTGAAAGGAAGGAAGCAATGTCACACGTGATTCAATGGATTATGCTTCTGTGTCTTCATATTGATTGGATGACTACCACTAACAGATACCAAAGAGATGTAATCCATTCTTGTTTATCACAACTTTATTGAATGATACTTGGGTAATATACCATGGTTAGGTTACATACACTTTTACAGAAAAGAATGACTGCTTAGTGTGTCGATTAACTGTATGAAGTACAGGAAGCAAAGAACTGTGCGGGTGATTGTTGAGATAATGACAACTCATTCAACTCATTAAAATGTATGTTTATTTCATAGGTCTACAGCTTTACTGTTTATATCCGGCAAATTTCATTCATTAATTTATCCAGCAGGTGATACCTCTTGCTTACCTTAATTGTCCCACTGAAAATTTTAAAACAATACTAAATGATGGAGAATCAAAGGTAAAAGTATCAGGGAACCCATCTGGCACTTGTCTCCACTTAAGAAATGATTTAACATATATAAATACGTCATTACAAAATATATATATCTCAATCTGAATTATGAGTCTCCGTACCAGATCATCAAAGATATCTCTCTGGTGGACGTGGATGGTAACGAGGGTCTCGAACTTTGTCCTTTCGTACTTTGTCAGGTCTTGAGTAGTAACATCGATCAAGAGATTTAAGATGTCCAGGAAATATTGGTTGGTATTAGCCATGATCTAGATTTAAAGCAACAGAACAAAGGAGAAACTAAGCATGATCATCCTTCACACTGTATAGAAAATTCCATCAACGCATTTTAATTAATTAAAGAAAAGAATTCAGTTGCCATCTTTACCAACTTTGTATGACGACCAGATGAATAGCACCAATTACTCTTTAGTTGAAAATTGGAGACATAACAAAATGGAGATGAGCTGAGTAAACATTTTAACCACCCCGCCCTGCAAGAACCTCGCAGAATAGTCAACAGTACATCCTGTGATAAGCAACTTTTTCAGGTAACACTTGCCTGCATCGATACAAAAACGCAAGGTTGCATTTTATGATTATGCCGCCCTGAAAATACCGCAATATCAGTCATAACACAGATTAAAATGAGAAACTTTCACGAAAATATCTCTTGTACACCACCATAAAGAACAGACATCCTTGTTAGCCAGTTGAATCATAATCGATCTCTATTAAGAGCTCCTTCAGGACAGGGATTTTGATTCAAAAGACTAGGTTGTTTTTTTTAAGCCAAACTGCTTCCCAACAATCAAATGCTAGCATTCTCATCTCACATCAAAATTGATGCACAAAGTAACGTTACCAACCTTTCTATCCGAGCGGGCGTTCTTGAGTGCATCCTCGCTGTCTCTGGTCCACAATATCTGTATTCCCAACAAACCGACTTGTGCTGCGTATGTATTCTGGAACTCGACCAGATTGAAGTTCTCCTTATCTTGCAGAGCTATGTAAGCGGTCCTGATGATTCCATGGATGGACTTCAGGACGGTGGTTCGTAGTTGACCGAGCCATAACTCTACATTACCCTGGTTGAATAATGAAGCAAAGACACATTGGAAAACAGCTACCAGAGAATTGAAGACAAGAATAGAGGGAAAAAAACATATTCCTCTGTAGTTGGAAGGAATTGATTTGCATAATTCAAAACTGTCGTTCAACCTAAGAAATGACGACCAAAAGCAGGCTTGAATGGTTACTAATCCTGAAGTTTTCTGTGATAACGAAATATATGACTGTGCGCATGTGTGTACCATAATTACCATGGTAACATGGGCTACTTGTTAATTAGCAAGGTAACATAGCTTAATCGTTAGTTATGATGGTGACATGGCTTTCTTGCTGATCATGCTTACCTGAGCCATTACTGGAGGGCTAAGATCAATCTTTTCATTCTCTCTGGAGCTGACTGCTAGGATCTGATCATATTGCTTCTCATGGAAATCCACAGTTTTCACATTATCAAACAGACCCTCTAAATGAGCCTGTAATGAAACGAAGTATAGATACCTTATAACTGCAGAAGTTTATTTACAAACCAAGAAAGATCTGTTTTGGGTGCGTCTCTACAGTTTTATATCTAAAATATGATTACGAACAGTGCCACTTGTCTATGCTTACAGTAAGTCTTAACAAAGACCTTCACTTTTGGGGTTTTGGTGGGTATCCACACTGACTGTTTATACCTCCCACTACTCTTGAATTTTGAAACAAAATAAAATACACAATTCCTCACACCAGAGTGAAACTTAACTATAGCTGAGCACATCCTGTTCACTATTGAACCTGAATCACTGTAAGACCAGTCGCAGGTGTTGTCCGGTAGCTTATTGACCTTGGGATGGAACAGAGAATTCGAACACAGACATGCCTCTCAAGATTCAACAGTGTTAAATCTTAACCTGAAATAACTGCATTGTCACATTATGAAAACTGGCACAAGCAAATCTTGATTTCTCTTTGTAAGTTTTCACAGATCACTGTTATACATGTAGAAGGTATGGTTTTAGGATTGCACACAACAACTTTGATTGGCTAAAAAACAAAATGCTGAGATGGGATTGAAGTAGAGAATATCGACGAGGTGAGATGATTAAACAATTACCTGGATGGTGTGAGAGTCAGAAGCCTGACCCAGAATCTCCAGCAGAGCAGGATCAGAGACGAAGAAGAAACGGGGAAAGATGAGACGCTTCTTCTCCAGATAACCTGTCAGTGATTTCTGACATATCTCCAGTTGTTCGAGGAGATGGGGCAGTAGCTGGGAGAGAGTGTCATCACCGACACAACACTGGACTACGTTGGGATTCTCGTGTGCTCGTTGCATGATCTTCACCCAGGATTTGTCAATGTTACTGAACCGTTTGGCTTCCTGGAGAATAGAACGGTTTTAAAACAGATATATGAAATGTATCCAGTCATCTTCTGAACAAAGGATTCAAAGCTCACTACAAGTTTTAACTCTTGAAAACTGGTAAGTACATTTTTATCTCCAAGTTGATTATTTCGAGAGCCTGGGGAGGGATGAAATACAAATGCTATTCTTTTAACTTCATTATGAGAATATGAGATTTTTATTTGCATAAAAATACTCCGAAAGAGGAGAACAGCATTGATGGAATAATTAGCAAATAGGAACTATCATACAATGCTTTACCTGAGGGAGCTGTTTAGCAATATCACCTCCAACAAATACAGCTTCCAGATAGACCCAGAGGTTCTGTACTGTCATCCAGTTTTCAATTATCTCAGTAGTATTAGACAACTTCTGAACCCACTTCTGAATGTCAGGCTTGAAAGGAGCGTTATACCTACAAAAATAGCATCAAGTATAGGAATGTAGAACACTAGAATGGATGATAGCATCAGAATAATACAATAAAACACTAGAATGGATGATAGCATCAGAATGATACAATAAAACACTAGAATGGATGAAAGAATCAGCATGATACTATAAAACACTAGAATGGATGATAGCATCAGAATGATACTATAAAACATTAGAATGGATGAAAGAATCAGCATGATACTATAAAACACTAGAATGGATGATAGCATCAACATGATACAATAAAACACTAGAATGGATGATAGCATCAGCATGATACTATAAAACACTAGAATGGATCATAGCATCAGTATAATACTACAGAACACTAGAATGGATGATAGCATCAACATGATACTATAAAACACTAGAATGGATGATAGCATCAGAATGATACAATAAAACACTAGAATGGATGAAAGAATCAGCATGATACTATAAAACACTAGAATGGATGATAGCATCAGAATGATACTATAAAACATTAGAATGGATGAAAGAATCAGCATGATACTATTAAACACTAGAATGGATCATAGCATCAACATGATACAATAAAACACTAGAATGGATGATAGCATCAGCATGATACTATAAAACACTAGAATGGATGAAAGAATCAGCATGATACTATAAAACACTAGAATGGATGATAGCATCAGCATGATACTATAAAACACTAGAATGGGTGATAGCATCAACATGATACTATAAAACACTAGAATGGATGATAGCATCAGCATGATACAATAAAACACTAGAATGAATGATAGCATCAGCATGATACTATAAAACACTAGAATGAAAGATGGCATCAACATGATATTATAAAACACTAGAATAGATGATAGCATCAGCATGATACTATAAAACACTAGAATGGATGATAGCATCAGCGTGATACTATAAAACACTAGAATGGATAATAGCCTCAGCATGATACTATAAAACACTAGAATGGATGATAGCATCAGCGTGATACTATAAAACACTAGAATGGATGATAGCATCAGCATGATACAATAAAACACTAGAATGGATAATAGCATCAGCATGATACTATAAAACACCAGAATGAAAGATGGCATCAACATGATATTATAAAACACTAGACTGGATGATAGCTCATATCTGGTTTTCTATAAATCTTTTACTGTAACCTGTTGATTCCTTAGCCTTTCCAGACTGGTGAAATATCTTTCAAGATCATGATTAAGTCTTTACCTGTTACTCATGAGTGAAGCTAAGACCATCAAACTGTCCTCCATAGCCGAGATGGTTTCTCCTGTTGTATCACCCTTTAACATTAATTCACCTCTGGACTTGAACTGACCAAAGAAGAAATCCTGAGCACTCCACTCTGCAACAACTTGCTTTAATTTAGCCTCAATGTCCTTCTCCTTCACAGCCGAGATGCAGATATCCTGTACGAGATACAAATAAATGTAATACATCAACAGGACACTTCTATCATACTAACAACACTTTCAAACCTGCTATGTAACAGTTCATCATAAAACAGCATAATTGTTATTTGTCTGGCTACACAGTTGTGTACAAGCAGTGAAGTCCACAACTGTTAACTCAGCAGATATTATTAATCACAATATCTTCCAATCATTTATACAAAACAATGTTACAACAAGGACACTTTATTTACTTAAAACACAGTTTTTTTTCAGTACCTTTAAATGTCTGAAACTTGCATATATACATACATCAGAAACTACTGTAAATTAATCAATATACATTACCTCAATATCTTCTTTATTAGGCAGAATAGGGGCCATCATAATGTTTTTCAGCAGGAATCCATCGGACTCTACATCGAAGGTATGCCCGGTGATCTGAGCTAAACGATCCCAGTGGCGTGTCATCATAGCCTTGTTGGACATCATCTCCAATAGAGGGCAGCACTCATTGAAATCATCAATCTTCTTCTTGAGGTCAAGGAAAGCCTGCCACTCCTTCAGAGCCTTTGGTAACTTACGGCATCTAATGAAGTACACACAGAGAAGTGTAAAGTTAACATAGTTTGAACATGGATGAAGTTTGAATCAGTTATGAACAAAAAATGACCTAATATGTATGTCACCTTATATATCACAAGGTGAGAATACTTCCACAGTTTTATAACTTACTTTCATTTCACATAATTTTATTGAAGTACTGAGATTCAAGCATTTATCATTCGTGCTGAACCCATATCCTCTATTAAGTACTGACCAACTGAGGTAACAACATCATTTGTTATTATCTTTTCAATGTTAAATCATAAGATTATTTTCTTCCATACCATTAGATACGAGATACAACAATTGTAACACTACAAAATTTGGTTTGCATATATATCTTAATCAAGCAAAACATTCTGAACACATTGCCACAAAATTAACATAACTGTAGCCCTACAGGCTTGTCTCACATGATAAATCAATGAATGATACCATGAATCAATCATTACTCAAAAGTTTTCCATGTTCAGTCATCCTGGGTAACATAACCATATCCAATCACTACTCACTTATTTTGAAAGTCCATCAATTCTTGGTTGATTTTTTCGATATCGACCTCTACCCATGGTATGTCGTAGTAGCCGTCCACACTGTCAATGACATTGTTATAGAGTGAGTAGAGTTTCTGTAGCAGTGTAAACTCTCTCTTGATTCTCTGCAAGTCTGGATACTCTGTGACCGGGAGTCCAAACAGCTGTTCACCACCAGAGTAAGTGAGGAACTTGGCCCACAGCTCATCAAACTGGGCTTGATAAACCTGCAAACGATCACTGGCTTCTCTGGGAGCGATGCCTTGGACCATTGGGCCTCTGGAAAATGTTAAAAATTCATTCATGTAGTGGTATATCAGTTAGCTCTGTTAAGCTCTGATAGCTTTTGTATTTTATATAAGGTTCGGTTACATGCAAATGAATACTCATAGGAACCTCTTAAGAATCAGCCAGTTGGGACAATTTCCTAATGCTAATACCTCTCTAAACTGTACACCAATATCATGCTCTCAAAGCACTGGTTTTGTCGTTACAAACAGTTCCTGACCTTGATCTGATAGAAACATGATATTCATACTGCTCGTACTGACAATACGAGTGCTCTGAAGCAGGACATGACACTACAGTATATAAAATATTGTCCCAACTGGGTGTAAGAATATTCAATTGGGCCTCTGGAAATGTTAAAAATTCATTCATGTAGATGTATATCATTTGGTTTTGTTGAGCTCTTATAGCTTTCACATTTTACATCAGGTATTGCTACAGGCGAATGCATATTCATAAGAATAAAAATCTATTACAGAACATGTACTCTTCAGTTACTATCACACTCATATGAGCATTAATAACATTTGAAGGTAAACCAAATTGAAAGACGTTGGGTCAAATTATTCTGAAAATAAGTTTGGATTTTTAGGGATAATGGAATTACTTCTAATTGATGTTGATAACAGTGAACAAAACAGCACTGTACACCACAGGGATGCTAATGAGAACAGCCAACTTATCCTAATGTGTACATGTCAATAATTTCATACTCTTGACCTTTGACCTCTTACCTTTCAGTATAATCTCCAACAAAATCTGTAGAGTCCTTGTGATATGCTTCTACTCCCTTCATCAAGTTTGATTTGAATTGCGGTTGAATAGTTAGAAGATGCAATTGGACCTGCTGAGCCTGTAAAGACATCAATCGACGGGTTAGTTAAAACCTTACAGTGAACTGAGCTACGAAAACCGGATTGCATCAATTCAAGCATCTCATCATTTCTCTTAATTCATTTACAAGATCGACTTTATGTTACTGTACATTAAAGCTGTCCATACATAAAGCATACATTTCACTGTTGGCACTTCACATTAAATACTAACACTCAATGTGGTCTAAATATTATTTTCTCAAATACGCGACTTAGTTTCTATAAAATTTTGTCCTAAATCAAAGATTTGATGCTCAGAATGCATCATTGTCAAAAATACGACAAATGAGCACAAATTTCAAATTCTTGATTTGCTGTGAGCCTTGTTACATCAATCATCCTGTGTTATACCACTGACCTGGGCATGTAGGTTCTTCCAGCTGTAGGAGAGGCTGTCCACCTTCTCTGCATTCCCATCATGAAAGTGAAGCTCAAACTTGTTCAGCAACATGAATGACTCCTCCACGGGGCCGATGGTCATGTCGATCTTGATCTCGTTGGCTCTAATCTCCTCCAGAGCTGCCATGGCTGCCCGGACATCATCTAGATCTTTGATTGGTCGAGCCAGACGTTTCTGCATGTCTTCCATGAAGGCAAAGATCTCTTCCATGTCGGTGCTGGCTTTACCGTTAAGGGCTCTACCGAATGCTACCTTCCAGGCTCTGGCCTCGGCGACCAACGATCCTTTCAAGGTGTCGGTGAGGCAGATGACGGAACCTATGCGACGACTGGCTGGGATCTCCTCGATGGTCAGCTCAGAGCTCTAAGGACACCAAAAACAAAACAAAAAAATTAATTAATCACATTATTGCCACATCTACTTGATATGATATGGACAGCATCATATCATTGTGGCCGAGTTAATAAAGGTGGTGGCATTAAAGGCAATGAGACAAAAAAAGGCATAAGATTTAGCAATGAGACTTTGCAATGAGGTAATGAGAATGAGCGATCGGTTTCGAAACCCGGCCGGGTCATAGAAAGGTGGTTTTCATCCAAGAGCAATCTACGATTTTCCCATCTGAAATGACGTTTTAAATTGAAAAGATCCCAAATTTGAGTTAAAATGTTGAATTGGAAGCCACTCGACATGTAAGTTGTAATCCATAAGCCCTTACGGGTTCTCTCCCACATTTGTGGTCGCTTAAGCGTCGTAAAAATAACTGCTGATTATCATTATTATTGTTTTATTATAACATAATGATATATGTTTACTTTAAGTTTTAACCAAATTTCACGTTTCATAAACACTTAATACTTTATTGTTAAGACTGCTGACTGACCTGATAATACCTGATCTGAGCCTCAATCTCTGTAAGGAGTGGCTGACTGGCCATAAACTCTTTCACCTTCTCCTGTGGGTCCTGCATATAAGAAAGCACAAAAACATCTCACTCAGACATCTTGTACAAGGAAGCATTTAACTAACACAAATATTATCACTGTGGTTCCATACAGAGGTATTTTTTCTAAAGAAATTCTTCCCAATAAAATAAAACACTTTTTTTGAAATATTTGGAGGTATTAGATTTGCATGGTAGTCTACAAACTAATCTGGATCCTAATCACTGGTTACAGCATTCCATAGCTCCGGGAACTGAGTGAAGCTATCCAAGACCTCCTGGCAGTATACAAACTATTCTGAATCGCTTAAGATTACTTACAGCATTCCATAGTTCTGAGAACTGAGTGAAGCTATCCAAGACCTCCTGGCAGTATACAAACTATTCTGAATCGCTAAAGACTACTTACAGCATTCCATAGCTCCGAGAACTGAGTGAAGCTATCCAAGACCTCCTCATTGCAGTATACAAATTAATCTGAAGCACTAAGGACTACTTACATCATTCCATAGCTCCGAGAACTGAGTGAAGCTATCCAAGACCTCCTGGCAGTATAAAAATTAATCTGAAGCACTAAGGACTACTTACATCATTCCATAGCTCCGAGAACTGAGTGAAGCTATCCCAGACCTCCTCATGGCAGTATACAAACTAATCTGAATCACTAGAGACTACTTACAGCATTCCATAGCTCTGAGAACTGAGTGAAGCTATCCAAGACCTCCTGGCAGTATACAAACTAATCTGAAGCACTAAAGACTACTTACAGCATTCCATAGCTCCGAGAACTGAGTGAAGCTATCCAAGACCTCCTGGCAGTATACAAACTAATCTGAATCGCTAAAGACTACTTACAGCATTCCATAGCTCTGAGAACTGAGTGAAGCTATCCAAGACCTCCTGGCAGTATACAAACTATTCTGAATCGCTAAAGACTACTTACAGCATTCCATAGCTCTGAGAACTGAGTGAAGCTATCCAAGACCTCCTGGCAGTATACAAACTAATCTGAATCGCTAAAGACTACTTACAGCATTCCATAGCTCTGAAAACTGAGTGAAGCTATCCAAGACCTCCTGGCAGTATACAAACTAATCTGAATCACTAAAGACTACTTACAGCATTCCATAGCTCCGAGAACTGAGTGAAGCTATCCAAGACCTCCTCATGGCAGTTTACAAACTAATCTGAATCACTAAAGACTACTTACAGCATTCCATAGCTCTGAGAACTGAGTGAAGCTATCCAAGACCTCCTCATGGCAGTTTACAAACTAATCTGAATCACTAAAGACTACCTACAGCATTCCATAGCTCTGAGAACTGAGTGAAGCTATCCAAGACCTCCTGGCAGGATACAAACTAATCTGAAATCACTAGAGACTACTTACAGCATTCCATAGCTCGGAGAACTGAGTGAAGCTATCCAAGACCTCCTGGCAGTCTACTTTAAGGCTACTGATGATGGAGTTTAACGGAATCACTACTTTGATAATGTCCTTGTGCTCGCTGATCACCTTATAGAGAGGTTTCTGAGTCTGAGCTAGCAGAGCCAATTTCTCAGCATCCTTATCATCTTTAGAATCATCGAGCTCCTGAAAAGAGGAGGAGTAAGAAATATCTTTGATTGATGGATTGATAGAGGTAAAATGTAATAAATCATCTGCATCTTCCAAACTATTAGTAACAATAAGGACAACAATGTAATTAATAGAAAGATTTATAAGGTATCCATCATCACATTAAAAGAACTATCGAGCTGGCAGAGATACAGAAACAACATAACAACCAACTAAGGCAGAAGAAAAATTGTGAGACTAATTTTTGTTTCATAACTATTCATTCATTCATTTTTTTCTTCACAATATAAATACAGAGAAGTTAACTAAGTGACAAAACATATCAACAACAGGGAAAATTGTGTCAGGAAGCACTCCAAAAAATCCAGAGGGCTTGTCTAGTAGAGCGCTCCCATAAGTAAATAGAGAGAACAATACAAGAAAACAGTAACACTTATATCCACCCACACACCAACCCAACACGTATAACCCATCCACCCCGCCCCCACAATACAATACACAATACATAAATATACACATATGCATCCATACATACATACATACACAATTACACAAACTATGACACTGCAAACTGTTCTTATCTATACCACAAGATCTTTTATGAGGTGCTATGAACCAATTTGCCATTCTAGTGAGGTTCGATCTTTCCCTGAGACAGGTATGATAACTAAAAAGCTACCTTAAGAACTGCCTTTTGGTTGATAATGGTCTGTTCCCAGATGGGTATGTCCTCCGCCATCTTGAGAATGATCTGTATTGCTTTATTAACACACTGTTGAATCTCATCCAGGCCAGGCAGGAGCATAATGGTGGGGATAGCAAGGACGATATTTGCAGTGAAGAGAGGGACCCTGTCCTCTACATTCTCCGCTGCACTCATAGAATATTTATTGGTGGCCGTCTGTAGACGTCTCTTGATGGCATCCAACGAAAGACGAGTGCCTGATGAAGAAATTAAAGGACATCCACGGATGAAGCCAAAAGTGTACCTCTTATCGCAAAATGTCCAAATGATACCCGTTGAAATGCTCGCAAGTTTCTTGAAACTCGACAAACCTCATATGTTTTTCTACGGCTAGTTAAATTCTCAAAAATCCACAAAGAGAGTAATGCTGTAGGAAGTACATAGTACTGACCAAACATTTGGCTACACACATGTGACACTCCTTACTAAAAACAAAATGGCAGTTACAGCAACACCACTTAGAGTATTGCAATCAAACAAGATCCCCTAACACCATTGAGGCTGACCAAATAACTACCAGTATGAGGGAGAATGTCTCCAGTTATTACTTACATTTGATGAGAGAATCTGTATTCTTTTGGTTGAAGCTGGTTAGCATGGTCGAGAAGCAACAAGGAATGCATTCCAGACATCTTTTATTCTTGGAGTCGGGATGAAGACACGGGTAGTGACCAGATAGATTAGCTTTCTCCTTCTCCTTTAATTGACTCTTGAGTAGATCTACCAGGTCCTGGACGGCTCTCTCTACCGCTTGACTTTGTCTGAGGGAGTGTCATTACACAAGACATCATCATTGTTGATTAGTTCAAGATAGACTTTTGATTTATCAAGTTTAGATTTTTTATAACATAGCTTGCTTCCTGCATGAAAGACAGTCAAATTAATATGCAAACTAACATTACCCGATAATAAAAATTCATGAATGACTGGAACAGTAACCAGTTCATCTTTGATTTACACTACAGTGTGTAGATAATGTATAACATCGCATTCTGACCAGGCTTACAATATTTCATGAGATTGTTTTCCATTACCTCAAATAACTATCTATAATGTGTAAGTAGGATGAACAACGATCTACATCAATGAATCATTTTTTGTCTATTTCTCTTATTTTCCGCTCTTTCCACACTTTTTCATTCCTTTCAATTTTCATATCGTTTTATAGTTCATTAATATTTCTATTCCATGGTCATTAGGTACCATCTTATGCTTAGCTAATTAATTATGCCAAAGTTCTTGTCAATTTGAAATCTTTCTGAGCAATATCCTGTCACACACAAATTTTCAACTGTTTTAACTTTACTTTCTCATATGCACACAAAAATAAACTGGGGTTTTAAAATATGTAAAATATCACTGTACACATAGAACCACAGAGCCTGTCATCAGAAGCATCAGAGCACACTGGTTCACTACTAATGCTGCTATACTTATGGGACTGCTCCAATTGTTACCTGGATAGCTGCTGACAGGCCTCCCTGCAGGTTTTCTCTGTGGCTTCAAGGAATACCTGGATGGTGGTGGGTTCATGCTCTGGTAGGTCACACAGAGGGGTCCCTGCCATGTCCTTCAGGACATCATCGATACGACAATCCAACAGATCGGAAACTTGCTTAGTCAGGTGTTCCAGGAAATTGATCTCCTTGTAGGTGTTTGCAATAACTGAAGAGATGCATACAAATAAATATCTTACCTAACAGTGAATATATTCATCGATCATTAGTGGCTGTTTAATGAATTGAATAATTATCTTAAGAAACATTGAATATTCATGCCATGCATAAAGGATGTACCCAATTATCCGCAAACATTTATTCACAAATATCCACAGGAAATGTTCTTGCTTGTGAAGAATGCATGAGAATGAAAGATCTTCTTTTGTCCGGGATATTAATTTTCTGTCGAATATACCCTTCATGCCTAACTGTGATAGTAAGGTGATGTATGCCATACTATACCAACTACACTAACCATAATTTAACAGTATTAAAGGTTATATAATGGTTGATGCAACATTTACTCATGCCATTTAAGTCACTTGTCTTCTCCTGTAAAACTGTTAAATTACATGAAATATCGGTATCCGGAATGCTGAATCAGATAGCTTACATTGATCAAGACCAAGAGAGGTCCAATTTAAGCTGGTAAGTCCAGGAGAGAGGGCCTCCTCTACCCTGTTCCTGTAGGGAGTCATCAGAGGCAGGAGGATGGTGGGAATGGAGGCCACAATACGGTCATACTCCTTCAACATCTCCATCAGGCTGAATGTAGCAACAATGACAAAAATAAAACATTCTTCAAAAGTGATCAGGAAATGTGCCAAAAAGTACATAATTTGTAGTCTTATATAAATAAATGGATTTTTAGAAGAACAAGACAAAAGTCCTGAAGCAGACTGGGTCCTTTTTCAGATATTATATGCATTATGTGGTGCACAACGATATCAAACACAAGACTTTATATGGATTATGTTTACAAGCAATGAATACGGCATTAACACAGCTTGGAATCAGCCACAGACCAAGATTCAGTGACAGATCATTTCATAAGCTGACTACAAAATACCAGCAGAAGACTATCGTACTAAACAGAGTGCAAAAGTGCAAAATGGAAAATTTTTCTGATTTACATCAAACACCAGACTATGAAGATATGACAATATCTGCCATCTATTTTACCAAATATATAAATATTGGATTGAGATATAAATGCCCAATGTATTATATATTGTATTACTTATATGCATGTCTGATGCTTTAGAAACTTGTCGCCCATTAACTTACTCATCACACGGGTTCACTTTACAAAGTAACTTAGAGAGGGGCAACGCTCCCTGATTATATATTTATGTTACATTGCTTTCAGTACACAAAGCTGGAATGACCATGAAATCTCTGTAGCCAGAGCGAATAAGAGTGTTACTGTACTATATTCTTACCTGACACAGTTTGCCTTGATACCAGTTTCTCTCATAACCAGGGTCCCTGCACTCTCAGGAACCTCGAGACCCATCTTATTGAGGTACTTGGCTTCAGTAATCAGTTCCAAGACTTGTGGGTCAAAATTAACAAACAGCTGTTTGGTTTCTGGGTGCCTGACCAGCAGGGAAGCATTCAGACCAGACTTAATCGTATCAACGGCTCGAAACCAGCCACGGTGATACAACATCTGACGAGGAGAAAGGATTTAACCCAAGAATGAACGAGAGATCTTAAAGAATTTATAACAAATGTAATACTTGATGCCCTTCCATTATTCGATAATCTCAGTGTTTTGCTGTATTTGTTAATCGTAGTGTTGACCTAAAAACTAACCAAAATGATTTTCAGAGAAACACTCTACAGTTATTGACCACCACAAGATCTGAACGAGTGATATTATGGTGTACTTATAATAAGAAATGTTTTTGATACCAATGAAGGTCATATTTAGTGATCAAATATATAACCTGACTCATACCTCATATTCCAGCAAAACAGAAGCCATTTTGTTGAAATTTTTGATGATCTTCTTTGCTTCTGATGTCTGTGAAAAAATAAAAAAGCAATTATGGTCTAAAAAGTTATATTTTAAATACAAATTTATTCATTTTCTTGTTCTTGACTGTGCAGATAAATTTAACCACAGGACCATAAATTCATCAACTAAATATTTTCAGCTAAGCACAAGCACCTGTAAAGTTGATTAATTCAAAATTAATTGACTGACATGAACTAAGAGCTGTTCATTTTCTGATGAAAACATGGACATCGTAAGTCTCTTACCTTCAGAATATCTGGTTTTCTCTTGAACGCTCTCATCGGTATATCGATCTTACGATACAGCTGTCTGGCCCAAGCAATCTTCCCCGCTACTGGAGGGATATTTCTGGGCACCGTAGGGTCATCTTTCCCTTTCTGGTACTGTTTACGGACAGACTCCAAGTCACGTCCAAAGTTGGCCAGGACCCTCATGTACTTTTCGTTGATGTTCAGAGTAGCGCCATCTATCTTCTCAAACTTACCGAGCAGTTCCAAGGCTTTGTCAGTCTGAATTAAATTATTAAGCACATTGTTTAGGATGAGTCTTGCATGAAAGTAACGGATGAAGGATGAATTTCAAAAGTTACCTTAGCGATATGATAACATTACCAAGTTTGAAATTTAAGTGCAATATATGAATCATCTTAACCACAAGAAAGTTTTCATGACAGTTCAAGGATGTGTTGTTACCGAGAGATTTACGTTATTAACTCACGGATAAGTTCTTCTGAAACCAAGAATCCAGGAAGTTCTGCAGAGCATTCTGAAGACTCTCAATCTGCCCCTTAAATTCTGTGTAGTCTTGATCAAACTGAAATAAAATGAGAAAAAAAAATATCATAATAAAAATATAAAGATAAATGTAACATAGGAGATTCAGTGTTGACTTTAACATTTATTATTTACACAAGAAACCTAACACCTGATATGGACTTTAACATTTATTATTACACAACAAACCTAACACCTGATGTGGACTTTAACATTTATTATTACACGACAAATCTAACACCTGATGTGGACTTTAACAGTTACTATTACACAACAACCTTACACACGATGTGGAATTATTGTTACTCAACAATCTAACAGGTGATGTTGATTTCAACATTTACTATTACACAACAACCTAACACTCGATGTGGACTAAACATGATTTTGTTTTGTTTATTGACTGACTACTGACTTCATGTGCAGTTCTAAGAGGGATGAGCAGGATTAGACATTGGAAGTCAAAAGTATGAACTTACATATATAAAATCTCACATATTAGTATAGTAGCTACATATTGAAAGTATTAAGTTCAATTTTTTGGCTTGGATATAATGTGTTGGCAAAAGTCAACATGGTTTTTCTCCTCACCTCTCCCTTCCTATGATCCAGAATGTCATAGTTTTTCTTCTTGTACGTCGCCACGATTCCTTGGAATCGTACAAAGAGAGAATCGATTCCTTCGATCTTAACATCTGCCAGACAGCCGAGACTCTCCATGATGTTCAGCATATCCATGATGCGTTCCAGCCTCTTGCAGAAGGTATCAAATTTACCAAAAATGTAGTTCTCACTGGGAGGGAGAACAGAAATAAATTAAATCGACGATGCCCATCTAGTACCGATCTTTTGCAAGAAAACCATAGAATTTTTAACGAACAATAGACATCTGTGATCATATGTTCATGATTTTAGTACATATGATCATAAGATCATATGTTAATGCTTTTAGTACATGTACCATATTAACCTTGATACTTGAGTCACTGGAAGAGGAGTCATGTTCGGCCTAGTAGATAAAAAAATGTTACGTTTGATAGATTCAACTTCATTGAATACCAAAGAGGGTAAATACATGCTTGCAAGGTTCAAACATATAAATAGTGTACATGAAAAAATACAAGTGTTCAAAAAGAAAATTAAAACATTCAAAAGAAACTGACGGTTAAAACATGCGCACAACGATGAGAAGAAAGGGTGAAGGTATTAACCAGACAAAAATGAAAGAATGGCAAAAACCTAACAATTGACATAATTGTTAAAATTTTAGATACACTGCAAGGATCAAAGAAGGTTTGTGCCTGTTTGTAATGTCACACAGTAGTACTTCCACTACAGGGGATGATGTAAAAATCTGTACATAGGCAGTGTTTTATTGTCACTAAGAACAGAATTAAGGGTAGCATCAAGAAGAAGACGTTGGTAGGATGAGCCAAACACATGCTGTATTCCTCCAAAAGTCTCTGAAATTAAATTATGCAAATGAATCAATTGTCGAACCTGAATTCAAACTGTCGCTCCTCTGGTGTTTCCTTCAGTTTCTCCTTGGTTCGGTGAAAGCAGTTCTGATATTCGTTGTTCAGTTCTATGCAGTTCTGCAACCTCTCCATGAGATCAGCTCTGAAAGAAATTACAGATTGTCTTTGATAAAGGCCTAAATAATGATGTATCATAATATATTCACTCTGTCGTGATAAATCTATTACGAGTACCAGCCACACCATTAAAACCTATATCATAATTAATCCATAATCAAATTAGGTACTAGACCATAATTAATCACTTAAAATAACATCAAACAGAATTTTCACAGACAAGCTGAAATTGAGAAGTTGAGCAGAAGAGAAACAACAGCTTCTTGTAAGGGCTTGTTCTAGTAGCAGAAGAGGTTCTCTCATGAAAGATATGCTGTCCAGTGATGTCTGAAACTAGTTACTAATCTATAATTACTCGCTTAAATTAACATCTAACAGAATTTTTCACAGACAAGCTGAAATTGAGAAGTTGAGCAGAAGAAAAAAAACCCTTCATGTAGGGGCTTGTTCTAGTAGCAGAACAGATTCTCTCACGAGAGATTGCTATCCAGTGATGTCTGATAATAAGTGAATGCATTGAATGTACATAAACTAACTGTCCTGGCATTAGGATGTGAAATGACAACCACAACAACACACTGAGTTGCCTTAGAGAATATCGATATTATCAGCCAGGTTTTGATCAGGATATCGCTAAAAACTGCCAAAATGTGCAAAGCAATATTGAAACCGCATTCAATATCTGGTGTCTGTGAAAACACACGTTCGTCTACAAACTTGAACTGGAATTTTAACAACCCTATAGTAATGTATGCAGAATGGTAACAGTATGATAGCTCTCCAACATACCCCTTCCTCCTGATTACTCATTCACTTCTACAAAATACTGCTCCTCTTACCTCTCATGGTCCCAGATTCTACTGACACCTTGGTTGATGTACCCCTTACAGGTGGTGATCATTTGGTTGGTGACTTTAACAAACAGGGAGGTCATTCGTTCAGATGTATTATAGAACCGAGATATGCTGTGAATCATCCGGATTGAATTCATCAAACTTGGGATATGCTCCATCATGGATTTCTGTGAAAACAACAAGTCATTGCCGAGTCATTTGGGACAAAAATAGTACTAAAATACTGATCAAAATCTATCTTTCTTTGTCTATTACAGCCCTTTGTAATTTCTAATTCTTACAAATTAGCCATGACCAGAATGCTAACAATAATCACAAATAGCAAAAGCTGATCCTGATTGATTCAAAATTCATGACTATTCCTTTTTTTTCTCTCACTTTTCTCTCAAATTTAACCAGAATAATTTCAACTAAAGAGCTAGGTTTTTTCTCGTTAGGAATATATCTCATTAGGAATATAATGACTGCCCCTGATGACAACCCTCATTTGAAGAAATGATTCAACTTACATGATAAAGATGACAGATACCAACAAACTGAACAAACCAACTGCAGGATTTAAAACATGCATGTGACTATGGAAAGCTGTGGTTGTAACAGTCGAACAGCAATTCAAAGATATTAGTTCGAGAAGAAAAAGAATGCTTACTGGATCACTTTTAACTAAAGGTCCAAAGAACTTATCCAGAGTGTAGAGGTATTTGACATTATCCCTGGCTTCATTAGCTGCATCAGTGATTCTGATGTCCTGCAAAATGATGATAAAATGGTTTTATGGTACATTTCTGTTGGTGACTAATTAGTGAACATACACTGCTCATAATTGTCTGCTAAAACAGCATCACCAGTAACATCGGGAAGACAAAAACTGATGGGTTCTTCATACCATAGAATAATAACACACTTTGTGGATCAATTTCATAACATCCATCACTGTCTATCTGGCTGAAAAAATATCTTATGAAAGTCAAGAAAATATGACAGACTCAAAAGGATTAATTCAAAATGTGAGAGTTTCTATAGTGACAGAGAGTGTAATAGTTCCTATGATGACAAAGGACTTACAACTAGGCGATTGTATTTTACACATTCAGTATATGCTGACCAGTTTGTTTCCATTGTTTCAACACCTTCAAGTAAAAGAGAGCTTTCAACCAGGCTATTGTATTTTATACATTCAGTATATGCTTACCAGTTGTTTCCATTGTTTTAACACTGAGCTGTTCAACTAGGCTATTGTATGTTATAAATTCAGCATATGCTTACCAGTTGTTTCTATTATTTTACCACTTTCAAGCAAAAGAGAGCTTTCAACCAGGCTATTGTATTTTATACATTCAGTATATGCTTACCAGTTTTTTCCATTGTTTTAACACTTTCAAGCGAAAGATAGCTTTCAACCAGGCAATTGTATTTTATACATTCAGTATATGCTAACCAGTTTTTTTCCATTGTTTTAAACTTTCAAGCAAAAGAGAGCTTTCAACCAGGCTATTGTATTTTATACATTCAGTATATGCTAACCAGTTTTTTTCCATTGTTTTAAACTTTCAAGTTAAAGAGAGCTTTCAACCAGGCTATTGTATTTATTCATTCAGTATATGCTTACCAGTTGTTTCCATTGTTTTAATACCTTCAAGCAAAAGAGAGCTTTCAACCAGGCTATTGTATTTTGTACATTCAGTATATGCTTACCAGTTGTTCCCATTGTTTTAACACTTTCAAGTAAAAGAGAGCTTGCAACCAGGCTATTGTATTTTATACATTCAGTATATGCTTACCAGTTGTTTCCATTGTTTCAACACCTTCAAGCAAAAGAGACCTTTCAACCAGTATATTGTATTTTATTCATTCAGTATATGCTTACCAGTTGTTTCCATTGTTTTAATACCTTCAAGTTAAAGAGAGCTTTCAACCAGGCTATTGTATTTTATACATTCAGCATATGCTTACCAGTTGTTTCTATTGTTTTACCACCTTCAAACAAAAGAGAGCTTTCAACCAGTCTATTGTATTTTATACATTCAGCATATGCTTACCAGTTGTTTCTATTGTTTTACCACCTTCAAACAAAAGAGAGCTTTCAACTAGGCTGTTGTATTTTATTCATCCAGTATATGCTTACCAGTTGTTTCCATTGTTTTAATACCTTCAAGTAAAAGAGAGCTTTCAACCAGGCTATTGTATTTCATACATTCAGTGTATACTTACCAGTTGTTTCCATTGTTTTAACACCTTTGACTTGGCCGCATGAAGTACACCAACAGTTGCTTTACATCTTGGACTCTTGACCTGTTCCAGCAAACTATTAAATTTAGCCATCCTCTTCTTCCAATGGTCCAGTTCAGCAGCTGGGCCTATATCATCAGCTTCTTTCCGCATCTGTTCGCTCTCGGCCAGTACCTGCTCTATTTGCTTACACCACTGTAGACAGAGCTCTTCTAGTTTCTCCACAGTGTCTGGTACCGATGCTACAGATTCATATATAGAAAGTACATTGCAGTATAAAATCCTATTCCTTTTCTATCTAACATTTTGAATAATTGTATATATAAATATGCATATTAATTGTACTAAGAATATACACATTAAACTTTCTATAAATAAATAAGTATCAACCAACTTTATTAGCCTTTATTGAGCCACCAGAAATAGATGCAAATTACAAAGGGCCAGATCTGCAGACCTATGACAATAATTATACCAAGAATCTAAGAATATACACATTACACTTTCTATAAATAAGAATCACCCAACTTTATTAGCCTTTATTGAGCCACCAGAAATAGATGCAAATAACAAAGGGCCAGTTCTGCAGACCTATGACAACAATCAAGTGTATGCAGTAATCAAATAAACAAATAAATGGTTAACAAAACCTTCTGCTACTGTACATGGCTGAGTGACTTAATTCAGCCTGGATGGCAGATAGGGTATTATGACACATGAATAACCATTGCATTCCTACACTACCTCATTGTCCCTTAACAGCACTAAAAATGAAGTTACCATAATAAAGCAAAGCCTCCAAACCTTGATAATAACCACAACAACAACCATGACGTTGCAGGTAGCTAGCCGTTTGATAATAACATTTACTAAGGTCGGTTCATATTAATATAGGTCACATGACTTGAATGGTGCAATTTATCATAAATCAGTCAGAAAATATTCAAACCTCTCAAGGATACTGACTGAACGGGAGGAATACCTCCCAGTTAAGTTAACTCAGCAGATAAGTAGTCCTTAGTAATGGTAGAAAGATTGTGAAATTACTTAACAATATTATTTCTCAACGTTCAAGTAAACAAGCCGTGACGTGTCTTACCTGCTGCAAGGTAGTCTGAAGGTGATTTCAGTGTGTCTAGCAGACCTTCAAGGGAATCACTTTCACTAAGTTCCACTCTACCATCCATGTTGTCTTTAGCTGTTGATAAGCTATGTACAAACTGCTCCAACTGTTCTAAGAAGTCCGATACCTGTCCGTTGTCTTTGATCTCACCCCAGCTCTGGTCAATGGAAAATGCATTGGAAACAAATAATAATTCGGACATCAATGTTAAGACAAACTTAAGACAGACATCAAGCTCTTTACTTTACATCAAGCTCTTTACAGCTCTTTACATCAAGCTCTTTACAAGCTCTTTAAGTGATGACATCAAGCTCTTTACAATTTTCTGCTTAAGTTATTTTAATGGTCTTTGCATTACTTCATATGACTAATATGTGTACAATCCTCAATACCAGAGACATAACTCACAAACAAGGGATAAGATGTAAAAGCAAACATTACCTAAGGTATGCGAAGTCATCAATGAACTGATGTGATAAAAACACCAAGAGAATAAAGTCTCACCTCGTTAGATTTGAGAGCTGGCACCATAACTTTAGAAAGAAGGGTGCTGAGCCCATCAAGCAGTTTTCCATTGGTGCAATCCATCATGCTAAAATTAATCTCCTGAGCGATGTTCGCTGTAGTGATCGCCTTTGGGGTGATACGAAGGAAAAAGTAGCACATGCCGCTGAGAGGGTCCGATGTGCCATTGGTGATAAAGAGACGCTTCTGGGATTGTTGAGCTGTCACACTGGACGAATCTACATAGTTAGACAATAGGAGTGGAACAGCAAGTCCAGCAATGAATATGTGTGATTATAGTTAATAGAAGTTTCGATAACAATTTCTAAAAAACAACAGAATCCAAACTCAACCTGGCATGCTGCTGCATTTGCATTCACATCAATAACTGTCTTGCTGGCTGGTTGATATATTCTTTGCACATTATCTTTGATCCTTATGAAAAATTTCCATAGAATTCACAAGTTTCCATGACTTTGGGCCATAAAAGCTTTTAACCATGACTTAGGACAAGTTGAAAAGCTTTTGTGACAGATTCATGATTTGAGGGTATTATGAAAATGTCATGCCTTTCCAGGACTTTGACCAATACAATAGTGTTCATGGCCTCTTTTTTACTTTGAGCATGCTGCAGTATGCAGAAAAATTATATTTAGCCACAATCAGAATACGTCAATAAGCATGCAACATTTCAAGAAATGTCAGCACTCTAAGTTAGTTGTTTATACATTCAACCAGTTCAATCAGTAGTGCACATTATAATACTGTACCTGGCATTGTACCAGCTCTGGAGTACAGGCTTTCTCTCCCGCTTCCTTCTTGGTAGAAAAACATCAACTTACGAGAACCATCTGTCTTGAAGAAGTCTTCGATTAACTCAAACTGTCAAAACGTAGAAAAGTGAGAATAAACATATATATACCACAACTTACAACTTCAGTCAGGCCTGATGAGAGTGGAGTCTGGGGCTAGAGTAACTTGGATTGCGGTCCATAATGGGCAGAGAAAATGGGAAATTATGGGGTAAAGAATAGAGCTTTTTGCATTTTCGTGCTATGCTAACGGTAAAGTGAGGAAGTGCAAAAAGAATGCCGGGTGAGATAATTATCCCAGGGCCCATCCTGGCTCTCAACACCTCTGATTTCAAGCTAATATCTACACAACATTTCATATTAGTTGCAACTATGTTAACTCTATTTATTTTACTGTTGTGTTGAATATTTCTTACAAATCAATCTTTGCGGAAAGTGTTTCCTCTTTTACGAAAATAAAAGATCATTCTTGCCACATTCTTTGCAAGAGAAGAGACAACAAACATAAGTAAAGTTTGATCAAATACTCAGTAAGAAGTTCAAAATTCATAGCAACTTTTAAAGCATGTCTACCCATTGGTCGCCAAATTGATTACACTTTACCAAAACCGACTTTATGCTCGTGATAAGAATGCAGTTGATTTAAAACTAAATAACCATAATGCTTCATATTTTTTCAGCAAAAGAGTTTTACCCAGGGAGTAAGTCATAATTACATTCTAGTCTAATATATAAGTATTTCCATATTAGTACTGATTGATTACAAACAACGAAAGTAGACCCTTCTATTATTACTACATCGTCTAATCTGTCACAAAAGCAAGCTAGAATGAAAGTAATAAGAAAAAAACACCTAACCATGACACATTGTTTTGCAAGTTTTTTTACAATGTTACTTTGTTTTCTGCTGGTAATTAATTTCCGATTTATTCGACTTCTCAAAATACTGTACGGTTTATTCTTTTATTAGTAAGTTAATAAATAACTAGCGCCACAATCTAGCTACTTCCATCTCAAGAACTATAGCTGTCACTTATTTTTTGACCTATTTAAAAGTTTAACATTAACTTTTAATATTTTTAAATACAGGAAAGTATAAAGCTTACCTTTTCATCTCCAAGAACAGAGTCTTCAACCTGAGTAAGCTCTATGCCTATTGCCTCAGCAAGCTAAACAAAAAAGACAAAAGAAAATGCTATCACTATTTGATAACAACTCTCAATATACCGTGGACATACTTAAGTAGCTTTCAGTACTTGTTGAACTATACTGTCAAGCTTTGTGAATTCATTGAAAAAAACCACTCAATGATTAGAAACTGATTCTTGATAACAGTGCAATAAATCAAAGTAAGGCAATATTGTCTGTGTCATCAAATATTAACAAATTTGAATAAATGATATGCCCTGTACACCTTTTGCAACGTCATTGACACATCTTTCAAAAGTTGAATTTATAATTGTCTTGCCTACAACCATATTCTGATTTACACATCACACCTGGAAAAAAAAAAAAAAATCAAATTTTTCTCTTTCACCTAGTCAGGACATTTATTCTATACTGTACTACCATGTCCTGCATCAAAGCTATTGTACTGACAGTGTGAGCAGTGTGAAAATCATGTTTCTGGCTGATAAGGGTTAAGAACTGCTTTTACTGTTAATACCAGTGCCTCAAAGCATGATATGAGAGGACAGTATATGGTGTTATTAGCATTAGGAAAATGTCCCAACTGGGTGTCTCTCTCAGTTTAACTTTGAATATATGCAATAGACATGAATATTCAGTAGAATGGTATAGAAGACAAAACTAGTAGGATTACATGCTTACCTTCTCAAATAGGAAAGCGTGTCTACCATCCATCTAAAAAAATGACAGAATAAGAAAACCAAAATATGAAAATGTTTAGTGGTTATGATGCGTTAACATATTCATAGTGTGGTAAGCCATACATGTTAATATTCATAAACTTGTGCATACCAACATGAAGAGGATTATCTATTGACTAATGTGGCAACAAATAATGAAAAGGTATAAAGGAATCAGTTATTATGTTGACAAAGTCTATATAGTGACATAGTATAACCAGAAAGCCAGGAGGCTTTGTGATGCCTTGCCATACAATTTGCTCAAAACTTCCACATAAATATGAAAATAATGTAGAGCAAGTGACTTAAATTAATTAAGTGAGAACCAGAAAAGATCAGCGAGCAGCTCTTATGTGCATCACTCCGTTGTTGGCATCGACCTTTTAATTCACTTAAGAAAGATTTCAGAGTACAGATTTTTATTCCAATTCCTATATGATATATACTGTAGACACATAGATTGTATCCCTTTGACACTTAAGAATGTTATGTTAAGCCCTGCCCACTCATAAATATTCATGAGATGGGAACTATACACAATAGTGTACATCTACACATCATGGGGCATCTAAAGGTCTATCAAGTGTGACATATTGATTCTACTACAAGTGGTTGTTGAGATGTGTCAGTTATATCGCTAGGGTAACATAGTGACTTTGTTTAATAAAAACTGTTAAATCTTTAGGTTCTAATGTATATCAGGTCACTTCAAGATTCAATCAATCAAATATGATTATCACAACTGTGGCAGAGATTCAAAAATTGTACAGATCAGTAATTCTGACATTTTCTGTTGCAGGTTTACGGTTACCTGAGTTCGTCTTTCATCTCTCGTCGCCTTTGCCTGTTTTGCCATTTCCTTCATTGCTTCTGATGACATCACTACATTCTTCTTTGCTATGGACTACAGATCAATAAACAAATAAAAGAATAGTATTCAACATGAATGAGGCAACACTAATCATGGTCAATATAAGCATGGAGAGTCATGTGCTATCTAAGAAAGAGTTGAAGCAAGTGATGCTAGAATAGATAAAGAAAAATACAGATAGATTAACGAGTAATCACAAAGATGGGTAGAAAGATAAAAATTTAAAACATGAGACTCAATCAACAAAACAGCTGATTAAGTTAACAGAATTCCACAGGGGAGTAAGTGATTTGACAGTGTTCATCAACTAATGCTTATAAGGCTCCGAAGCCAACTTTCTGTCGTCATAAGGTAACTTTTAAAATGAGTAAAGCCAAATACTCTGATGAAACAGGTACAGTTGTTCCTTATTAATTTGTCTAATGATTTCTGCCCTGTTCACTTTTCTGTTAACCTTTACACCTCTAACACTGTAATAAACTCATAACAATTTTTTTGAGGTTCAGAACATGGACTTTTGGAATTTTTAAAAAAATGAAATGAACAACATATGCTTTCATGTTGTTGGGGGAGGGGGAGGGAGTGGTCTGAGGTTCCTAGAGGTACAGTAGTTTCCATTCTCCATGTCTCTTGATCCTTTTGAGCCTTCTTTTGTTTCTACCTCAAAATTATCAATTTGCTATACAAGTGTAAAAGATGTGAAGCAGTTCTTTTACACAAGAACCATAGTATTTTATAAGAAACTAAACCTCAGAGGCTTCAAAAATGCTACACAAAGTTTTATCACATAATGATTTCCTGTACCTGTACTATATTGGAATATGTATTGAAGAAATACATGGCAGAACTTAAAGGTATGCTGTATGGGCCCCAAATATGCTAGACATTCAAATATGGTCACCTTTGGTCAAAATTCTTAAACCTTTGGTCAAAATTCTTAAACTGTTTTTATTACAACCTTTGAGGAAATTTTCCTCATTGGGACATTCAGTCATCTTGTGTGTTCCTTAACAATGTCTGAGAACAATTTGGAGAGTAAAGACCTCCAGGAAAGTACTTTATGAAAACTTCTGGCAATTATAGCGTGCTATAATTTGGGGCCTATATTGACTACCTTTAAGGTGGATGCGTTGCACAGCATATTCCATTATTATATAACTTGGTTTGTTCGCAAGTGATATAAAGTTACAAACCAACTTGACATGCAGCATTTAGTGTGGAGCAAATCTACCTAGAACTATGAAAACCAAATATATATCAGACAGCCTTTCCAGCTCCTAATTCCATATTATCACCCTTGCTACTAGAAATGAATTGGTCATCATTTTGTATCTAAACCATTGTTTCTAAGTATTACAACATGTCTAAATTTAATGAATGAATTTGTCTACAAAGAAGCTATGATGATGATGTTAGTAATGTGTCTAGCACTTCCACCATTTTTTTCTTTTTTATTTGTTAGCCCTTTTCTAATCTTGGAAAAGTATTTGGTTTCATTCGAATTCTCAATCGTAATGAAAATTTTACAAAACTGTCTGATGTAAAGAAATCTTAGACAGGAAATATTATTTGATTTGGAATAATTTTCCTGATTAAATATAACATATTAGAATCCCCCTCCTCGCACCCACACACCCTCCCCCACTTTTGCAGTGTTCACAAATCACTTTTGAAATGCTGGTTTATGCCATTAAGTAGCAAAACCACAGCAATGAGAACAATAAAGCTACATTGTTATCTTCATTTTTAGAGCTACCATCTTTTTGATAACATTCCCAACTTGGATAATATACAAACTAGCAGAAGCACATGTTCACAACAATATTTCATCATTACAGCATGGTATTGCATGCTAGGAGACTAGCAGAGCAAGGGAGTACAATATGCTTTATCAATATGGCAAAGATTTCATGCTCATTTCAATGCATACCAAGCCTTTAATATGTAAGTAAATGAGTGTGCAAAGAAACAGAATGTATTCTGATGCAAGAGGTATTAGTTGCTTTTATTTTAATTTTCCTGGTTAGTAAAAGATTATGTAGTTATCACTGGATGCAATAATCTATATCCCTGGTATATCATGCATATTCATACTTGTTTAAAATTGCTTGCTGACCCCAATGTTCACCCTTCATCATCTTATCAACCAATCAGTGGCAAAAGGTGTGGGTATTGGGGGTAGCACTTTCCCATTAGGAAATTTAATATGACTTAGGTTGCATAGTTGCAAAATGGTGCTACAGTTTGCAACATTTGTAGTTATTTTTGTTCAAGATTATGTCACTTCTTGTTTTCAGAAGTATCAGTCATATTCTTTATTCATCTGAATTTTTTGGTTACCCTCCAAAGTTTTTGCTGACACTAAAAACATTCACGATTCCCACTGTGAATATCAGCGATCTACAGTACTTTTAGGATTTAACAAATTTGCAACGTTTGCTACAAGTTTCAAGAGAACTTGAGTCACCATATTTAAATGTTTATTCAAGGATAAATTATAAAAATATAAAATCCTTGGTCAAATTTTAATCAGGAATTGAAGATTTACATGTAAAACAAAGTTAACAAACACAAGGCAATCAAAACTGCTGACACAAGTTCATTTGCAACGATATTACTTGCTGCATCCTTCCTGAAAAAAATCAGATTTACTGATCTTGAACGATTAGGCCTTAGTTATTATGGATGTGTCGCCAAATAAAAAATGACCAAGAACAAGAAACGAATCCAGCAGATCACAGTATAGAATGAATCACAGTTAGTAAGGGTGATCATTTGGGGGATTGTTGCACCAGGGGACGGATTGTTGAAGCATGCCAGGGTAGTATAGCTACAATATAAACATACATATCTTCTAGACTCGGAGATTGACATTCTCTCAGTCTGGAACCTGGTTTTATATCCCTAGAAGTGAAAGTAAGAAACATGACACTATATACAATATAATAAGAAAAGTTGACATAAAAATAACCCTGTGATCGAGGCTGATGAATCAGCTATCGACATTCACTGAAGAACAGGATACAAAAGAGTGGCAAAATAAACAACTGGAAATGACTATGTGCTTCCTTTAAAAGTGTCATTGGACTTCTCCCTGTCTATGTCTATGTCTCTCTCACTATTGCCGCATGTAGTTTTTTTTTTCTAGCCCAAACTAACCATGTTACACACATCACAATCGAACAAAAGGTAAAAGAGTACACATAATATAAGAAAGGAAGTTGGATAGTGTTTGTGAAGTACAAAAGGTCTCATTTGATTTCTATTGTTTAACCAAGTTGCAAAGAGAGAAATCAACTTACCCCTGGTCCTTTCTGTCAACGTTGATGGATAGAAGAAAATAAATGTACTGATCAGTTACAAGTGCAAAACATGACAAAAGTAGAAGCATTAGATCATTGTCTTTCAAATCTATTTGAAATGAATTTCTAATCTCAGATCGAGCCGTATCAATATTTAGTTGAAAAATCAACTGCCCGTCTTTACCACAAACTCAGATCTGCTTTAATGAAAGCACTGACCAAGGCAAGTTTAATTTAATTTTCTCCTTTGAGGTTGAAAAATTTGCCTTTGAATTGTTTCCTTACGACTTTGAATTTGATATGGTTAGGTGTGGATGCTGCACATTAATATGGTGATTTCGTAGTCTTTCACTTTTGATCTGTCACACAATTACCGGTATTGGTCTTATATATCAGTAAACTTTACTTAACTTTCAATATGTGCCTATTGATATTGTTGTCTGACAAGAAACAGACTTTTTTTTCCCAAGCTAACTTCATATTTGTGATGTTTGGGCAGGGATTCTCTTTTCTCAAAAGCAAGTATCGGCTGATATCAATTTTGAATATATCTAAATTATACGATATCGGTAAACACAGGCTGATATTAGCAATATCTGACATGTGACACTATATCTGGCACTAGCACATGACTGAAATATCTAGCAGAGTTGTAGTAAAGTACAGTGTTTAATAAAAATAATAGGTTGCTGCAGGATCTGACCTCTCAATGATAACTCATAACCCTGGTAGTTTTTCAAAAGTTCTCACTTCAGACAGATCTCAGTTGATCCTGGATTAATAGATATTTTAATTCACACTTTTTTAAGCTTTTGGAGTTGAAAAGTTACTTTTCAATTGTCTTTGCTATAGATGAGAATACAGATCATTATTATCATAAGGATGAGATTACAGTAAACCTTAATCAATACATGCATCAGCAATGAAAAACAGTGTTTCCACACTAAGAATTTTCCCCTCAAACTCATTAACCATTATGGCAACATGTGAACAAGATTTAAGGAAAGTTACCGGAGCAGGCCCACCACGTCTGTGGGTTGTCGTTGGTTGAGCATTTGAAATGGTTGCTTTCTTTTTAGTATCAGCATCTTTCTTGTCTTCAGCTGGATATGTGTTGTGAAAAGTAAGAAGAAAAATTACCATTCAATGTTTAAATTCTGAGTAAATGGCTTCCAAACCAAGTCCTTGGGGGAATAAAACATCTGAAAATATGTCCGTAATATGTATTGCTCTATCCTAGTCTGCATATTTGTTTACTAATTTGGACGTCTAATGAACAGACAAAATTAACTGTGTCTACATTTGTAGTCCAGTCTGTTAATAAGATAACATGCCTAACATTCAAAATACAGGGTCTGCAGTAAAAACAGAGTCAACTTGCTGAAGCCAACGGAAATATCCCAGGATGGTGCCAAAATTTACTGAAATACTGCATCACTATGAAAGAGAATGCAAAGGTTTTCTAACAAATTTAAGTACCATGTGTACACATTCCAGGAAGAGGGTATAAATAACAACTTCTGAAGGTGGTCAGTTTAGCCCTAGAGGCATTATCTAGGAATATTTTGGTCACTAAGATAAACAAATGAAATAATATTCCTGTACTGTTTTACACGATTAAATGGTAAGCTATGCATATGATAGTTGCCTACATAAATGTTATTTCTCTCAGCCAAACTGATCCATTAGTAGAACTTTGAAGCTTCTGATATTACCAAGACTGGAGTGCAAGCTATGAGCATGTCATTAAATGTTGTTATTACTCAAGTTAAAAATCATAGGTACTAACTTAAGTATTTATCCTCTCTGAGACATTTTACTGTCTAAAGGATCTAGTACTCCTCACGGCTGAGGAAGTAATAATGTGCATGAAAAACATCTGGCAGGAAAACACTTGTGCCATTTCTTGGCAAAATGAAACAGAGAGCTATACTATTGACCTTTACGTATGAACAAGGAGGCAACCAAAGATGGTGTACAATTTTTCAGATGACAAGTTCTGATATGAATCTTGCATCTAAGGAAATTATTAAGATAGGTATTTCAGGCTAGGGACTGTATGTTTATTATGTTGCACTTAAGGAAATTTCATGATTTATTTTAGATTTTTATTATTTGATCAATAATATCTAAAGGGCTAGGCCTAGGCTAGGTTATGTAAAGTATCAATGTGAATATGAGAAACTCATTGCAAAGATGAGATATCAACTCGAGGAATTAATCTGAAAAACAAAAATGCCCCATACTAGTCCTACTAATTCATCCACCCGGCTGCATACAGTCTTACACAGCCTAGTCTAAGTAAGGATTTCAAACGATTCACCAACTCTTGTGGCTATGGCAAGATGCTAACTCACGCCTAAGTTATGACTATACTTTTTAAAGTGCATACGTTTTGAAGAGCTGATCAATGGTGGAGCAACTTCAGTGTCCGGTTTCGGAGAGTCAGGTTTATTCGCTTCCTTTGCACTCGGACCTCCGTCTGCTCCCGGACTTTCTTGCCTACCACCGTCACCTTCCATAATTAAGTTTAAACTATGTCGATTTATCCTCGGAAAAGATGGTTTGTCTGTATGCGATCAAAATTAAAATCGGGACTTCAAAATGGTCCAGTAAAAACAACATTGCTGCGGCCTGTACCTATAATGTAAAGACCGAATATGTTACACTTCGTTGTGCGTGTACAGTACGCAGGCCCAGGGACGGTGGCGACAGGTGCACAAGTAGAGGAGAAAGTGAAATCTATAAAACAAACATACACCGCTAAGAGAATATAGTCCCTTTAGATTTGACGGAAAGACTCCCCCCTTTTCATAAAATTGTTGTAGAATATCATGATTGTGATTTTTTAAATCACTTTTGTAGCTTTCTGCAAAATTTTTGAACCGAAGAGATTGCATCTATAAGGTAAAACCTTTACTCTACTATATATTCATCCGCAGATAGTCGGTGGTTACCATGGCAAATGTGTGATGCGTCTAAGTATCAGATTTGTGAAACATACTCTGCCCAACCGTATGTGAGTATACAATGAGAGGGCTTGATGTACCACGGTGACTGGTGGAAGAACTCGAGAAGGGATTAGTTGTCACTGCCACTTCTGATTAGTTTACACTATTGACAAAAGAACTTGGCATACAATTATTGCTACTCTGGTAAACATGGCCTTCTAACGTTGAGGAATTTTTTCCTCCAGCGGCGGCGGAAATGGATTGAAGATAGGCAAAGGAGGGGAGGGAGGATGTGAGGAGGGGATCAGGAACTTCGTCCAAGGTCACTGCAACATGTGTTGTTGTTTATCCAAAAAGGTATACGGTCCTTGATGGGGAATTGTGTGTCCCTCCCGATCCTTTTTTCTACTAAAGTAAAGGTCAGTAGCGGAGCGTCCATACAGTCAGGGGGGGGGGGCGGATGCCCCCCCTGACGGACTCAAATGGACTGCTGGCGCCCTTTTCAGCTTTTACCACTTTTTACTTATTCGCGATTATTGACTTTTTTATTGCGCTCTCATCTACCTATTGACATTTGTCACATTTTGTTGGTGTAATTTTCTGACAAAATGGCGATGACACCTATTTATTCTTCGTTTATCTGCAAATTAGCAAGGCCCGGAAAGGGTCATTTCCGGCGATCTAGAGAGTCTCTTTACTCAAAAAAATTTCTGTGCGCTCCGCGCCAACCAATGGTGGCGCTCCGCTTAGATAGTGTCGAAAGCGCCCCTACAGACCATTCTCGCCCCCCCTGACCAATACCCCTAGCTCCGCCACTGGGGGGGGGGGGGGGGGG
>JAIPMN010001289.1:1150-14340 GCA_020650975.1 Apostichopus californicus | reverse complement strand
GGCGCGCGCCTGTTGCGCCCCCCTGGATACGCCTCTGAATATACATATACATAAATATAGAGAATTTTTCAAACGGGTGCAGAAAAGTGTGATGCTTCGAACGCTTGAGCTTTTGTGATGGATGTTATGTTATCATGTAACGCTGAACCTTATGGTTATAAGTAGCATTTAGGGTGTGCCATGCGCTTTCAGCATTTCCAATGAGATTTATGATTAAACTGATTTTTATTTTATTTTCTCAAGGCCCCCAAAAAATTATTACGTGCTGTGGATATTGCCTGTATTTTCTTATTTTGCAAACTTAATTAAGCTGAATGCTACTGTGGTTGTGCTTATTTATTATCCACATTGGCAGTCTAAGTTTGAAAGTAATTACTATTTGAAGGTAACCTTGAGTATTTTATTTCCAGTGTAGATTACAACTTAATCCATAAGATTACAATTATCCTCATCCTAAGAAAATATTGAATAATCTTCATCATTATAGGAACTTAAAGAGAGTAAATTCTCCATTTTCTGATCACAGTGTCATGCAAGGTATGAGGACTCATCTTCATTTTGCAGGAAATGAGCACATAACTGATAGGTAAGTTATATATCTTTTAATTATCCAATATATGTAAGAGTATAGCTCTGCAGGCTTAATATATTCATTGAATATTTATGTGTACTCTGCTAGCTCTCTCTGATATGAATTCAAAGCCCTGTATATATACTTGCTTTACATAGAGGCTTGATTACTGATTGTCAATATTGAACCTCTGACTATACATACTCTCCTTCCCACTGCCCTCCCCCACCCCTCATCCAAAAGAAAAAAATCAAGCAGGGTTTCCCTATTAAGTGCAAATTGCAAATCATGCAGCTTTGCTCAATATCTATACTCTCTGACACAAGACCATGAAGAATGTGAATGTGGTGTCCTTACTTCACTTATGGCCAGTCATATCAGAAGTATGAAAATAACAGGCATTTTTGAATTTGAATTTGAATTTGAATTTTAGAATGAGTGATTCTGAAATTGATTTTGTTTTACTAATACACTTTCAGTTTCCCAAAATTCCCTTCAACTACAAAAAGAAATACTAAGGTATTTAGTTTGGAATTTCATCCTGGAAGATTTACTTCATAAATGTTCATTGGTACTTTACTATCCTTGTTTAATATCAATCAAATATTCACAAACAAGGACTCCAAAGTTAAATCAGTACTCCAAAATAAAATTAGTACTCCCACACTGTACTGTATACAAAGAATTATGTACGATGTGCACTTATATGAGCTCAGACATAGAAATTAACTTGAGTTGCAACTTCAAATAGTCACGAACAAGTACTCCAAAGTTAAAACAGTACTCCAAAATAAAAAAAACAGTACCCCACACTGTACTGTATACCAAGAATTATGTAAGTTTTCCTAGTTTCTTGTCTGAAATATGAGGTAAAAGTTGGAAAATTTTAATTCAACGATTTAAATACTTCAAACTCCAAATAGTCACGAACATGGACTCGAAAGTTAAAACAGTACTCCAAAATGAAAATCAGTACCCCCACACTGTACTGTATACCAATAATTATGTAAGGTTTCCTAGTTTCTTGTCTGAAATATGGGATAAAACTTGAAAAATTTTAATTCAAGGATTTGTTTTCTATGAAAAGCGATTATTTGAGCTCAGAAATAGATATTAACTTGGGTTGCAACTTCAAATAGTCACACAGAAGGACTCCAAAGTTAAAACAGTACTATGATCATTGTTTGAACCAACAGACTCATTTGGGTACTATGTAGTCCCAAAATAATGTTCTAGATCCATTCATTTGAATATTTTTTTCAGGCCCATGAGAATCATTGATTATTGCCAATCCTCAGTTCCCTACCCACATCCTGACCCCCTCCCTACAGTAATCACACGCTAGAATCACTGCAGTTGTATAAAAGACCTTTCAAAGTATATCTGCAGAGATGTACAGTGAGTATAATGTAGGTATAATCATTGTTTGAACCAACACCTTAATTTGGGTACTATGTAGTCCCCAAATAAAGTTCTGGATCCATTCATTTGAATGTTTTTTTTTCAGATTCCCGTAGTGTAATAGTGTTATATAACCTAATAACCTATTAAGAATATTCCAAAATGGAATTTCAGATACATAAGGATGCCCATTAATACTGAATATCATATAGTAATTATTGCGGATGTACACACTGTAATATACAGATTAGGAAAAATCTACCAGTGCTGAATCCCAATTGTCTCCTTTAATTTCGACTGAGTTGCCATAAAGAGAGCAAAGCTTAGTTGCATATAAATTTATTTGAACGAATCTTTTATCAATTACTAAGCATATTAGTGCCCTTTATTTATCACTATTGCCACTCTATGTAACCATTACTTCCCCTCACCTCTTCCTTGTTTTCCAAAACTTTGCAGTTGATAATATATTAGATGCCTTTAATTGTAAAGTATAGTGACACCTTAAAATAATAGGTCAGTGTAGGCCAATGAGTATCATTGATTATTGCTTATCCTCAGTGCCCTACCCACATCATGACCTACTCCCTACAGTAATCAAACTCTTGATTCACTGCAATTGTATACAAGTCCTATAAAAGTATATATGCAGAGATGTACAGTGAGTATCATGTAGGTATAATCATTGTTTGAACAAACACCTTAATTTGGGTACTATGTAGTCCCCAAATAATGTTCTAGATCCATTCATTAGAATAATTTTTCGTGCCCATGAGAATCATTGATTATTGCCTAACCTCAATTCCCTACCCACATACTGACCCCCTCTATAAAATAATCGCACTCTAGATTCACTGTACGCTAAGCTCCTAGAGATGTACAGTGCTTAATGTATGTATAATCATTGTTTGAACCAACACCTTAATTTGGGTACTATGTAGTCCCCAAATAATGTTCTAGATCCATTCATTAGAATAATTTTTCGTGCCCATGAGAATCATTGATTATTGCCTATCCTCAATTCCCTACCCACATACTGACCGCCTCCCTAAAGTAATCACACTCTAGATTCACTGTACGCTAAGCTCCTAGAGATGTACAGTGCTTAATGTATGTATAATCATTGTTTGAACCGACACCTTAATTTGGGTACTATGTAGTCCCCAAATAACGTTCTAAATCCATTCACTTGAATAACTGTACAGATTCCCATAGTAAAACATTGTGATATAACTAAAGTACCTATTAACAACTATTTAAAATGGAATTTCAGATACACAAGGATGCCAATTCATATACTGAATATTTAATTGTAATTATTGCCCCTGTAGCCTAAACACTGTAATATACATGATTATGAAAGATCTTCCAGGGCTGCATCCGAACTTTCTCCTTTACTTTCCATTGAGTTGCCATGGAGAGAGCAAAGCTTTTTTGCAGAGAAATTAATGTTAACAAATCTTATATAAATTACTAAGCATAAGTGTCCATTATTTATCACTATTGCTACTCTGTGTAATCGTTACTTCCCCTCGCCTCTTCCAATTCTTTCAGAACTTTGCAGGTGAAATGGTATTAGTTTCCCATAATTGTAAAGTATAGTGAAACCTAAAAATAATCGGTCAGTGAAGGCGCATCAGAATCATTGATTATTGCTCAGTTCCCAACCCACACCCTGACCCCCTCCCAAAGTAATCAAACTCTAGATTCACTGTACGCTAAGCTCTTAGGAAGCTTTTTATGTAGAGATGTACAATGATTATAATGTAGGTATAATCATTGTTTGAACCGGCACCTTAATTTGGGTACTATGTAGTCCCAAAATTATGTTCTAGACTGGAACATTCATTCGAATAATTTGTCAGATTCCCATATTGGAATAACATGGAACTTGAAATGGTATTAGTTACCATACCCATAATTGTAAAGTAAAGTGACACCCAAAATCGGTCAGTGAAGGCGCATCATAATCATTGATTATTGCCTATCCCTAGTTCCCTACCCACACCCTGTCCCCCTCCCGAGAGTCATTAACTCTAGATTCACTGGAAATGTATACAAGTCCTATAAAAGTATATATGTAGAGACGTACTGTGAGTATCATGTACGTATATATGACACCTTAATTTGGGTTGTGAGTAGTCCCCATATAATGTTCTAGATTAATTCATCTGAGGAATTTTACATATTCCTATAATGAAATAACATCATATAACTTAAATGTAATTTCAGATACACCAAGATCCCCATGCATGTATACATTTAAAAATTAAATGGTAATCGTAGCCCATGTACATACTGAAATATACATCATTATGAAAATTCTTCCAGTATTGAATCCCAACTGTCTCGTGTCCTTTCAATTATGTTGCCATAGAGTGATCAAAGTATTGTTGCAGAGAAATTGATCTTGAGAACAAATCTCATATCAATTACTAAGCATGAGTGCCCATTTTATATCACTACTGCTACTCTGTGTAACCGTTACATCCCTCGCCTCTTCCACTACTTTCAAAACTTTGAAGGTGAAATTATATTAGATGTCCTTAACGGTAAAGTATAGTGACACCCAAATATAAATGGTCAGTGAAGGCCCATGACAATCATTGATTATTGCCTATCCTCAATTCCCTACCCACATACTGACCGCCTCCCTAAAGAAATCAAACTCTAGATTCACTGTACGCTAAGCTCATATGAAGCTATTTATGTGGAGATTTACAGTGTTTAATGTATGTATAAACATTTGAACCGACACCTTAATTTGGGTACTATGTAGTCCCCATAAAATGTTCTAAATTCATTCATTTAAATAACTTTACTGCTTCCCATAGTGAAATAATGTGATATAACTTAACTACCTACTAACAACTATTTAAAAGGGAATTTCAGATGCACAAGGATGCCCATTCATATACTGAATATTTAAAAGTACTTATTGCCCCTGTACACACTGTAATATACATGAATATGAAAAATCTTCCAGTACTGAATCCCAATGGTATTCTTTACTTTCCATTGAGTTGCCTCAGAATGTGTTCTATATTGTCCTTAAATAATGTTCTAGATTCATTCATTATTATATAATTTTTCACATTCCCAAGTGACACTACTGCTACTCTGCTGATTTCAGCTGAACATTGTAGACTGATAATAGTGATATAGACCTTATTCCTATTATTAAATAGGTTTTTACACCACATAGATTGATGAGAATGCTGTTACAAACAGTATGGCTTATCTTATCAAAACAATCTGATTAAGTTATGTTTTGTTTACTCAATATTAGAAGTAAGAGAAAAATCCATACATTCTAAGCAAATCAGGTGGATTATAAGCAGGTGCCACATGACTGCCTTTATAAACCTCACTGGAGAAAATTGTTTTGCCTATGTAGTTTTTTTTTTATATCAATGTCTCATTTGAAAGAAATATTACAGGCTGGCTCTCCCCAATCAAACTATCAATAGCTGACAGTTCTCAAAACCTGTTTACAATCATTTATATTTTTAATGTCAATGAAGAATGTCATATTGTTGATGCATCATGCGAAATAAAATAAAAGTAAAAATAGCACAACATGATTTACACTACATACAGCATATAGGTGCAGATCGTAAACTGGCCAACAAGTGAGTAATTATACAGCCTGTTCCATCCATGTTCATCTGCTAACCCATATTTTACTATGTTTCCTTTCTTGTCCGTCATCATTCCCAAAGTTACAAAATGTTACCCAGTAAAGTGGCTTCAAAGGATCCGGTAGTGCTGTCCCACACCTGGGGTATTGGTGTGTTAACCCTTCAGAAGTTCCTGATACTTAAAATCCAATTACATCAAAAAAATATATAAGTTTGATATTTTCTCACCATGGATATATGTATAAGGAGCACTACGTGGTCCAGAACTAAATTGTTTAACTATAAAAGTGATGTGTAGGATTGCCTACAAATTTCAGTATTAAGTTATGTTGTAATTTTGTTATTACATTTCTCATTAACAACAATAAGAAATAAATTGTATGAAATTTGTTGTTCCAAGTAAGGCATGCATCGAACAACACAAGAGGATTTGTAAGAGAAAATGGGAGGATCAGCACCCTGGGACCTCACTATGATGTGTGGAACCATATTTCAATGTGTTTCTTCCTTGGTCCCTTAGTTTGTCCAATGATACAAATCTGTACCCCAACTATAGGTTTATAATGTACCAAGAGTGGTGTCCCATTGAACACTGAGGTGTCGGTCTGTATGTGTCTATGTATGCGTGTATGTATGTATATATGTATTTAAGATCCTCCTGTAAGTAGGAACTCGCGAAGAAGCCATCATTGGCTTATCAAAGCCGCAAGCTGACCGAAGTCAATCTCTTACATTCATATTTTACGTCCATGATTATGAATTGTCAATTGTCAGCAACTCTGTAACTGGACGACATACATTAATCTTGGAGTGACTCGAACTCGGGACCTTATAATGATTGAAAGGCACCGGCGTTAACCACTGAGGAGGAAGGGGCAATCGAATCGAAACGTGGACGTTTCTGAAAGATATAGAGGAGAGGGGGAGATGCTATTGTGCATATTCCTTATTGTTCTTTCAGACATTCCCACCTCGTGACGAACATATACCCTAAGCGAATATTTTTACAATGCTCTTAGTATCATTTCAAAATAGCCAGCCTCCAGTGTTAAAAGTGGCGTGCGCAATCGGGCGAGGACCTCACCCAAAAACCCCTACATGAGTTACGACTTCAACAATCCCAATGCCATAGCTCGTCCCTATATAATCACTGAGTCGCCGCTGGCACTTCTATAACGTTTCATGCCCCAATTTTACAAGTCAGGGGAAATTTAGAATCCGCCCCTCCCCCACTCTTTGACAACTTTTCCTGTGTATGTCACCGCGGTATTACAAATGACATGTTACACATATTCAACTTGTCATAATAAATCTTTAGTTTATTTATGTACGGAAGCTTAAAAGTGCTATCAACATAAGAAATACTTTACCCCATAAGTTGACATTTTTCAGTAAACTGTTTAGATCATAAGATAATATCTTATAAAAAATCAGAAAAATGTTGTGATTGCCCAGTTGCTTTAACTGAGCAATTGAAAAAATTTCTGCAAAATGTTTAATTATCAACCTATCGTATCTAGCCAATTTAACATTTTTCTGCAAAATGTTCAATTTGTTCACTTCATTCCAACTGAGCAAGTTGAACAATTTTCTGCAAAATGTTTAATTGACAACTTATTATATCTCGTCAATTCAACATTTTTCTGCAAAATTTTTAAGAGTGGTGGAATGATAACTTATTGTATCTCAAAGTTGTCTTTACTAAGAACGGCGACGATCTATTTCGTTTTAATTTAATTCCTGAACTATCCAGATTAAAAACTTGTTTACGTATTTGGTCTACTAGAGATTTAACCCCAGTGGGAAGGAATACAATTGTTAAAGCCTCGCGCTTTCTCAGCTAGTATATTTGTTTTTAATACTTCCAAATCCGCCAAAAAGCTAATTTTAAGAAGTTGAACACATCATCTTTGATTTTGTCTGGCGTGGCAATCCAGACAAGGTTAAACGTTCATCCATAATAAAATGTTTAGGTGAGGGGGTTTAAAAGTACCTCACATTGAGAGTTTTGTTAAAAGTCTGAAGTGTACCTGGATCCGCCGTTAAAAAAATGATATGGAAGGACCGTGGAAAATTTTCTTCGATCTCTACTTATTATCTTTTGGTAAAACACTAGTTTTTAAATGCAATTGTAAGAAATCTGATGTCAAAAACATTTCTAACGGTTTTATTAAGCAAATACGTAAGGCATGGTGTGACACCACTTATATGCCACCCACCGACTCTTTCGGAGATGAATATTTGTGGAGTAACTCTCACTTACGCATTAATGGTAATGTTGTTTTTAACAATAGTTTGTATAAAAGAGTGATTTTATTTGTGGGCGATCTCTTCGACGAGTACGGAGCTCCTCTGCCTTTTAAGGCTTTTGAAAATAAATACCAGCTGCGTGCTTTCCCGTTTACAACTTATTGGGACTTAATTAATGCCATTCCAATCGAATGGAGAAGGTCTGGTTGTAGTAATGTTAACTTTTCAAATCCCTCTTCTACATTGTTTGAAAGGTGTATTCATTCTTACTCAGCCTCTCAATTCTGTTACCGGCTCTATCTCAAATAAATCTCTATAGGCTGCCTACCGCCATTCACAAGTGGCAAAATACTTTTGTTGACATTACCGAGCACGACTCGCGTCGCATTTTTAGTATTCCTTGGAGCACTCTTTCTGAAGCCAAGCTTCAATTCTTTCAGTTCAGATTTCTGCACAGGATTTTAAGTTCCAATAGACTTTTGTTTTTATGCGGAAGTCAGTATCTCCACTGTGCTCCTTTTGCAAATTTGACGAGGAGTCAATCGAGCACCTTTTTAGGGACTGCTACGTAACGGCAAATTTTATCCTGAATGTCGAAATGCGTTTCTTAAATAAGCAATTCTTTTTCTCCCCAATTTTTTTTTCGGTTTTGGCAACGTATACTGTTACCCTTACAACTTTTCAATTATCCACCTGAAGTATTATATTTTCGTATGAAAGATAACACCGAGCCAAATATAGATGGTTTCTTTTATAAATTTAAAGTTGAGCGTTGAAAGTTTAAATTATTTTTAGTGAAAGCAGACCCGGAAAAATAAAGTGAATTTTCCGGAGCTTAGAAATGCCTTTCTTTTCCTCCAAACCTGTTAACGGAGATGTTTCTCATTTAGCTATACGTTGCAATCAGGTGATATTAACTGCAGATGCTTGAGTATGTAACAGATCATACAATTTTTGTTTTTGCAATGTATAATTTTAATTAATTTATTTATTTAGATTATTGTTCAAAGTCTAAGTACGACAATGTGGAAAAACACACTCTCGAGGACAAAATAATTCAATATTGTTATCCAGTTTGTTTGGTTATTTTATCAATTGCGGGTATTTCTTGTTGATTATTTCGTAAATAGCTGGTATTATGAGTATCAAAACTGTTTAATATTGTCTCCCAATAAATTCATTCAAATGGAACTAATCGATTCAGGGCTATGAAAGACCTAATGTTTTTTAATCGAATATATTCGTTTGATTATTTTAGAAGCTGCTGGTATCATAAGTGAATAAAATCGAAGCATGGTCCTTAATTATTACGGATTCTTGGTTTGGCTGCGGTATTGCTCATCACAAACACCATTCGAATGATTTCCGGTGTTTTAATTATTTATTGGAGGCAGGTCTGACAAGAGGGGTAGTCGGGGAAGGGGCTGGTTAAGGGTAGACATACTTTGGTCAATTTGGTCGCCCAGGAAAATGTGTGGTAAGGAGGGTTTAAAGGATCTCATACCTTTCAATAAAAAACAAAATTCGCATTGCACCTTCCATCGTTGCTAATAATTTCAAATGTATTCCACTAAAAACATTTTGAACCAACAACATTACAGCACTTCACCCCTGACCATGTAAAAGCGATAAAAGGGAACAAAAGACAAAAGAAGATATAAAACATAGACATAAGACACCAATAAAGGGAAAATCGTAAAGCTTACAATTTTTCTTACAATCAACTTAAATAGCACAAGGGGAAATTCGTGGTTCGACTATACACCAAAGTAAGATAAAAATATAAAATTGTAGTAATTATATCATGTAATTATATCTCTTTTGCGTTGATGAACACACCGCCTAAACATTGATCATACCGTCCTGTTACATGGATCATCTCACCCTTAGAACATGTTATGATCCTCACAACCCCACCCTCGTTCCTTGTGAAACCCGGGTTCGCCACAATCTATAGCATTCATCGCTGGGTTGTCAACAGAGCTACGTCAACTGTCTTTGTTTCTCTTACGTCGTTATCGGTAAAGCGAATGGGACACTTGTCGCGAAGAGTTTGCGGTAACCTCTGACAAGCCTCAACTACAAAAGGACTTAACAAGTTGGCGTCCACCAAGTCTTTGCAAGGGAACAACAGACTGATTACGATTCCAACGAACAAACTCGACAAACCAGATACCAGAGAGAAATATAAAAATGAGATTGAGTAAAGCCATGTTATACCGGTACGGCTGTCTTCCATGTCAAATGGCATGTTGGTAGCAATTGAATGGGAATCAGACGCAGTTAAGGTAGTCATTGTGGTGGTCGTAAAGATGAATGTATCGTTAACAGGACAACGATCATTCGATAAAGGAAGAGGGGTGGAGATAGGAGGGTATATGACACTGCCTATTATAATCCATGTACCAATAAGGGCTCCCGTGATAATACCAGCTGTAGCACCATTTGTGTTCCCCCATGGTATTAGGATTCCTAACAAAAACACGCCTGCCACAGCACCTCCGTGGGCACCAATAAGACCATGACCGAGCGGAATGACCATACTGCCTGCAACTGAAGCAAATCCTGCCATTAGCATGAACATTAATCCACAAATAACTGATACCATTTTCATTATTGTAGTAAACTTTGCATCTGAAAGCTGCGGCCATAATTTCTTAATTCCTCCCTCCCCTACCACAGTTACAATGCCATTAATAGCGGTTGAGATGGTGCTTAGGGATGCACTACAGACCGCACTCACAATAAGACCTGTGAGCCCAGGAACATTACTAAATACTTCGACTGCAAAGAAGGGTACAATTTGATCAGCTTTTGCAATAAAACCATTTTTAAGAGGATCGCACCGGAAGTAGAAAGCATAAATTACCATACCCGACAAGACTGCTAACGTTTCCAGTACTGCCACTAAACATATCCCACAAAATGTTGCAATTTTGGCGCTCTTTAAATCTTTGCAGGTTAAGAACCTTTGAGCTTGATTTTGATTGGTTCCCGCATACACCATCACAAGAAATGATCCACCAATAGAAGTACTCCAGAAGGATAGTCCGATAGTTGGATCTGGACGAAAGTCAAAAGCGAATGTTCTGTTTCCCTCGATTGCCCTGGACCAAACCTCTTCGATTCCACCGACCTTTATACATCCCGCAATAATAATAAGGAAGAAACCGATCACCATTATTGAGCTCTGTAACAAGAAAAGACTTTAGAAGTAAATCATATGAGAGTAGCACATCATAATTTGAATGCACACTAAAACATTTGGGGATGATACTGCTGATATTTAATTTATACTAGTAACCATCGTTCAAATTTAAACGAAAGTTGTGATGTGATTTCTTCTGACTTGTAACATATCTTCTAGGTACGTTTACACTGATAGGCATTAAGCAGAAACTGAAATTATGTGATTACAATATAGTAGTTAACATGGCTGTCAGCAGAAATAAAATTCAGAGTGGGACAAGCACGTTACGGTTTCTATCTTCGGTTGACTTTCGAAATAATTAACCGGGTAACCGGTTTACAATAAATTAATTAACCGGTTAACCGTCCAAATTGACCTTCCTTGTCGGGTGTCTGGTGAAGTGGCGTAGAAAGGAAAGATCAGGCAATATGAATAAGCCCATATAAAGTAGAGCACAAATTCCCATATTGGTGGGTCTCATTAGAGAGTTTCTTCTATTTTATTAGTGGGCCGGTTTCAATGAATGGATTTTATTATGTACTTGTTACCAAGCCCCGGGCTGCTGCATTGAACTAGTACGCCGCTGTCTTGGAGTCTTTCTCAAGATGTTACATCAGTACCCTACCATATGTGGTCATTTGGTCAATTGCATACGAATCAATTTCCTGAACTTTTGCAGATGAAGCCAATCTCAAGAGGGGGGGGGGGGGTGTATAGTAGATCGATTTTGAGACCGATAAGCTTTCTAGAGCCCGACTGCAGTGATTGGTCGAGTAACTGTCTTAAAAATGGACAATTTGCTTTATATCTAAAGCTGTATACGTGTGTGAAGTTTTTTCCCGGTTGTGTACAGTGTGATAGGCTGGGAGTATAGGCGAGTGGCGAAGCCCCCTGCGGCTATCTTTAAATATAGTTCTGGCCGTTGCTATAAATTTTTTGAAGCTCATAAAGACATGTTATAAAGTGGAATTACTCTTTATTTATTCTTTGGAATATATCTCAAAGCGCTATAGGAGGAGGGGGTGCAGAGTTTCTGGGAATTCTTTTTCTTTCCTAGAAACTTTAAAAGCGCAAAAGTACATGCCAGAAATAGTAATTAAGGTTCTGTGGAATTTATTCTAATACCTGGTGTTGGTCCTTGGGAGGATCCATGTTGTCGAAAATCACTCGACAATCAAAGTGTTGTTTTGTATTTTTCGGGTTATCTAGGATTTATATGAACTAATTCACTCTATTTTGATCGTGCAATTTTCTGTCATAGTTACAAGTACGAGGGCAGTAGGGAGGGGTAAAGGGGTGGGGGTGGAGGGAGGCAGGGAGGAGGGATTTATTTGCTCAGCCCCGATCCGTGTAACTCCTTGTCGCCCGGGAAATCTAGGGACAAGAGAACATGTGTTACCCTTCCACTCCCAGTCCCACGCTTCATCGGTGAACAAACTTTTAATTTATGAATATTTTCATTTTAAATGAAATTCCAAATTGTGACAATACTTTCAAGTCATAGAACCAGTTTCATACATTCACCATTTTTGAAGAGGGTTGTTGATAGATTTCGAAACTGACTTCCAGTGTCCAAGCTAAGCAACGTTTTGAAACATGACAAAAGCGGCAACTTGCTTTGTACTTACAATTATACACTGTTATTTGACTGGGATTGCGGACCCCCTGACATTTATCTGAAATATATCTCAGGGCCCTAGTGTAGGTCTTCATGCCCTAGAGGGGATCTGGGGCGAAGCACCGAAGCTGTCATGATTTAATATATTCCCTTTCTCTCGTAGAGAGCTGCTTAAGGAACAATTGAATGTGAGAGAGATATATTCAATTTCTATGGAATTTATTTCAAAGCCCTGGTGTTGGTTCAGGGGTCGAAGCCCCCGGAAGTTGTTGGATTTTGAGATATTTCTTGTCCTCTCGTAGCGACGAGAACTGCAGCGCTTTCATATAGTTCACTTGTAGCTTTTTTAACTTAAGCACCGAAATACATTTTGGGGATGTATTGCAAAACATGTGGGGAACCAGAGGGTGGGGGGGAGGTCCATTTTGTTACCCTAATAGAATTCAAATAAAAGAAATTTGGACGTACAGAAGAATATTTAAGTTTTGTTTACCGACGCCAACGGGGGGGGGGGGGGGG
>JAIPMN010001288.1:0-16331 GCA_020650975.1 Apostichopus californicus | reverse complement strand
ATTATTATTATTATTATTATTATTATTATTATTATTATTATTATTATTATTATTATTATTATTATTATTATTATTATTATTATTATTAATTAAACATCTGCTTAGGATTGTCTTTTCCCAAGATAGCTTATACCCATTGCTAGATATTACTCTGTACATGAATATTCAACAGATAGAGTTAACGGATTATTTTAATTCCGAATATTGACATTGGTGTTCATTAAAAGGTAACTTGGGGTTCTTAATGACAAATTCGAAGCGTATAAGCCTACAATTTAAGTGGATAAGGTAGGGGCATGAACCTTTTTGTAAGGCCGCATTACGTGAATAGAGACATACGTCACTGTTTACGTGGGTAACCAACGAGGTGACAGGATTTTAACACTTTATAAAACTGATAAAATGAGAGGAGAACAAAGATGACAATGACCTAATGATGGCGAAGCGTTATCGTATCTGTATTAAATAGCTGTATGTTATAGCTGCATATGTTATATTATTGTATGTTATAGCTGTATATTTTATATTATTTATTGTATGTTATAGCTGTATATGTTATATTATTGTATGTTATAGCTGTATATGTTATCTTATTTATTGTATGTTATAGCTGTATATGTTATATTATTGTATGTTATAGCTGTATATGTTATATTATTGTAAGTTATAGCTGTATATGTTATCTTATTGTATGTTATAGCTGTATATTGTCTATCTTATATTATTGTATGTTATAGCGGTATATGATATCTTATTGTATGTTATAGCTGTATATGTTATATTATTGTAGGTTATATTTGTGTATGTTATAGTGGTCTATGTTATATTATTGTATCTTATAGTTGTATATGTTATAGCTGTATATGTTATACAGCTGTTTATGTTATAGTTGTATATTATATCTTAATGTTATATACGTATGTTATAGCTGTATGATATGTAATAGTTGTATGTTATAGCTGTATTTTATACTTTTCTGTTATAGCTGTAATATGCTACAGCTGTATATGTTATAGTTGTACAGTTAAGCTGTATGATATGTTATAGTTGTATGTTATAGCTAAATAATGCATAGTTATATGTTATAGCTGTGAGATATAACTACGTTTTATTGTTGTATCTTATAGCTGTAAGTTAAACTTTTCTGTTATAGCTGTAATATGTTACAGCTGTATATGTTATATAGTTGTATAGTATAGCTGTATGATATAACTGTGTTATATATAGTTGTATGTTGTAGCTATATGTGATAATTTATTTTTAAAGCTGTATGTTACAGTCTGAATTGACTTGGTCATTTTGTGCATGTCTTAAAGGAGACACAATCCCAATTATCATCATTAGTGTTCTGACTGATATCCCAGTGAAAAACCAACTCCCAAGAGAAAGGCTACATGCATTAGTGTGTGGCTTTGATGTCACAATAGGGTCAAATTGTCAGCAGCTGGTATGTTGTATTTTATATAAGGCATCACCATGGTCGATCTTATTACAGTCAGATTCACTTAAGTTCATTGAAAGACTCAAAAACGATTTTCAGTGGAAAGTTCATTATTGACCTGTAAAGGTTAAGGAACTTATTTTAAGCATACTGGTGATATTTATGTCCTCTAGATGTCGTTTTTAAGAGAACGATAACTGAACATGTTACATCACACAAAGTAGGGAGTTTTTGATGTATATAGAAAAATAATGTTCTAAGAAAATGCTTTGTTTTTCACTATACAAAATGCGCTAGGACTATGTGGAATTCCAACTTAAGCTACAGCTGCTAAGTTCACCATGACAACCAATGAATATTCATATTTTGATGCGTCCAAATATGACGTAGAAAATTGGAAACAAATTTGGAAGAAGTTAGACTTTTGTATATTTTAATCTCATTTTATTGTGTTATCTTTATACTGTATTTTCCTGAGTTTAGAAGTTTATAAAAAAGAGCTATTCAGTTGATAGCAACACTAAAAATGAAATGCCGCTGTTCGTTGCTGTTCTGTGTCAATTTCATAATACTGCCAACCCCATGCAGATTGTTAGTGCCAAATTAGTGATATGTAGCATATGTAGATTATATAGAGATACGCAATTGTGCCAAATCGAACGAATAGTGTCGTCACAGACTTCGAAGCCTTGTACAAAGTGATCGAAAGATACCATGCCTGAGTAAATCAGCAAAGTATATATCGTAAATCATGTTGCTATACCAATGAACACAATTAGTGAGCATGAAACAATATTAGGTAATCCCGCATTGGAAATAAACAAGTGTTGCGTAACCGTCTTTGAAATGGTATGTCACTTTTTAGTGGCTTCTGTTATCCCATGTCCCATGATGACGAAAAAGAACCCGGGATGGTGCGAAGAGGGTCGGTCAAATCCACTAGAAGCGTTCTCAGTGGCTTGCGTGAATCCCTGCGTATGGCTAGAGAGACTAACCACTATTTGCGAGGGGAACGTGTGCAGCACCCAGTTAGGACAATTTTTTCTTTTTTTTTTTTAATTTCAAGCACTTGTATTATCAGTATGTACAGGATGAATATCATATTTCAATCAGTTAGGAACTGTTCGTACTGTCAATACGAGTGCTTTGAAGCATGATATGGGAGGACAGTTTAACCAGGTGTTAGCATTAGAAAATTGTCCCAACTGGCTGTGTGCAGCCACCATCCACTGAACATGTGGCAAGATGAAGCACTACTATTCGCCGAATGATTAATGTACGGATTCTTCCAAAGAACATAATGGTATTTTCTATAAAAAAATAATATTGTTGAGTTATAAAATAGCGCCATCATTTTTATGAAGCGTTAATTCTCTCCTTCCGTGTTGTTTGTGAGCAACTCAGTTGACAAAATGTTGAACCAAATTAAATTGAAAACATCATTCATCATTGAGCTAGCAAACACAATCAAACTATCATGGGAAAGAACAGGGGTCTCCACGACCCTCAGCAAATGAATAGACATAGATATACGCTTGTGAAAATATAAAACATACACAATGCAACAATTAACCCCCATCTCCCACCCACCCCAATCCTACTCCAACCCCCAAAACTCCAACCGCTCCCCCACGCCACCCCCCCCCCCTATAAGTATTACTTATAGTTAAATATTTGATCGTTCAAATTTCAAGACTATTTCACTATTAGGGTTAACTTTATCATTCCCACGGAATACAAGGAGTGAAACGTTTTACTGTGATTCCTTTAAATCTTCTTTCACACTATTTTAATTTCAACAGCACCACTCTCTGTCGATCATGTTATAAACTTGTCTGAGGATGTTTTCAACATTTCTAAATATGCAGTCGATCTGTTGTTGGTCAAACCTTGGTATTGACAGAATGTCACTGTAATAGTTTTAGTTGCGATCGGATTTATTCTGAAAGTCAATGGACTTACATTCTGTTGAACAATGAAAAAGCTTCCCTATACTGGAATGTCAATTGATACATGTTATATAGCCAACACGTAATGGGCTCTATCATTCGGTCTCGAGAGGCTGATGTTTACGGCGCAAGTATCTATATATTTCCTGTCATATTATCATGTTAAATTGTTGAAAAGTGTACGACAGTACTTCAGAATTAGCACTGAAGCTTTTACATTCAAATAGCTCGCAATAAATCTATTCAAACTAATGTTAGATATGTAACGAAGACAAGGCAATACGTTTGCGGATGTTTAGCTCATCTTCTCAAAGGTACGTGCTCAATTCTATTTATTTACCATTTGCTTAACAATAAACTCCCATTTGTGATGAATTTATCGAAATCTATTGATTCAAAACACGGCCGCCCACTGAAGGAAAGATTATTTCCCTGATAACATTACCACATTATAGATAAGCTTTTCAGATGAAAAAAAAATAGTTGACACGAAGTGTATGATGTACTGTATTGAACGGTTGATAACTCGACAATATGGGTAGTCGGATACATTCGGTATGTTTCCAGCCATGAGCCAGTGTTACATGTATAATGTACGTACTGAACGGTTGATAACTCGACATTATGGGTAGTCGAATACATTCGATATATATGTTTCCAGCCATGTGCCAGTGTTACATGTATGCTGTACTGTATTGAACGGTTGATAACTCGACATTATGGATAGTCGGATACATTCGATATATATGTTTCCAGCCATATGCCAGTGTTACATGTATGATGTACTGTATTGAACGGTTGATAACTCGACATTATGGGTAGTCGGATACATTCGATATATATGTTTCCAGCCATGAGCCAGTGTTACATGTATGCTGTACTGTATTGAACGGTTGATAACTCGACATTATGGATAGTCGGATACATTCGATATATATGTTTCCAGCCATGTGCCAGTGTTACATGTATGATGTACTGTATTGAACGGTTGATAACTCGACATTATGGGTAGTCGGATACATTTGATATGTTTCCATCCATGAGCCAGTATTACACGGCTTCGTAAATGTGTCTGAATTCATCATCATCATAATACAACTTAGCTAAAAGTTTCACCATGAGTGACAATTCTCAAATCTATACAATATGCTAAGTCAATGGAATGACACCCTTTACGGAATAAGTTGCAATAAAGCTAAACATCTTGGGAAATTAACTTTTGAGATTGTTTAATTCAAGCAGAAAGTGGTGTAACTGTTATCTGTAAAAAAAAAATAATACAAAAACCAGCAGGGTTGTCAACAATGGCATGTGTGGATGCAATTGCGTATTTAAGAAACTCTTTTGGACTTGATGATATAATGAAGGAGGTTAATGAGCGGTTAATTAATAATTCCATTCGGTTGTCCACTCAGACACCCTTTCGTATTAGCATTTGTTCAATATATAAAACACAAAGTGACAGATTCCAAACTTTCCTGTTATGCGTTATTATTTTAATTTCACCCTGACTAGTTTATTTAATGTTTTATGGTATTTGTGGAACAGTTTCGAAGCATGTAGCAAAATCACTTGAACTCGAAGTCATTAGTATACGTTTTCCATCACTAATTATAATATGCAAATGATTTGTCTTGAAGTTTATTCAACTGACCAGTAATTTGTTCATTTAGATGTCTTTACTTCGTCTTGACTGTACAAATTACTTGAGTTGATTTGATTCTCATCAGTTGTGGGTCCTAAACAGCCCCAATGCCCTCTATTCATAGCATCTTTAAATTCAATACAATGATTCCCTCTGGAAGTACACGGTTAAATGACGATGTTGTTCAAAATTCCATGCCATCTTCTGCAGTGTATTCTTTGGATTTGGTATTTTAGTATCAAAAACGAATTTTAATGACCAGCAATACTCGTCATGCATGAGTAAACTGCCAGTCCGAATCTCAGTAAATTGTCAAAAATATGATAACCATATCTTGTTTGTTCGGGGTTTTTCTTCTCTCTATATATTTTAGGCAGAATTTTTTCAAAAACAAGATCAAGGGTTCATGCAATGTATCCGAACATCGTTTCCTGTTCTAGTATATTATTTATTGCCACCACAGACTGGTATGTTCCAATCAGTTCATTCCCATATGATTTATTACAAGAAGAAGTTACAGGTAATGGTCGAACAAAATATCACCTGTCAATTTTGTAATGTGTAGGCGAGCTTGACATTATTCCAAATTAACACATGGCAGGTAGAAGTTGTCAGGTGCTCTTAGATTCTTTCGTATGTACATCAATCTTCATCTCCGACAAGTTAACATGAACATTAATGGATATAATCAAGTTCCTCTTTTCTTGTCGCGCATGAGTACAATCACACGGTTTGTCGAATCGCAGTGGATTGGATGTTTAAATTTAATGGCAACTCCTTTTTAGGATTATGGACAACAGTCAATTAAATAGCTGGACTCGCTTCATAAGTAGACATTAATTGACGCAGAAGAGCGGTGGTACTAGCAGAGACATTTTACTCAATGCAATAAATATGGAATGTAACAATGCCGCAATGTGGATGGTGATCTTTATTGCAGCTATATAACGTACCGTTCAATATGGCTTCGTCCAATTGGGGCATTGTTTTGCGTATGCCGTGATATGCAGAGGCGTATAGCAATAGGCAGTTCGGGCGGTTCGTTGAATCAGGGCCCGCAATGTCTAGGGCCCGTAAGGGTTAGTTCCGACATTTTGGTCCAACGATTCACACCTGCCAGTCAAGTATAAGATAAATTTGTTGTTGTAACAGTTTATGTCTTTGTGTCAAGTGCAATTGAGGTGAAGTAAAGGAGGGCCCCGTCTCTTACAGTTGAACCGGGCCCTGGAACACTAGCTTTGTCATAGTGATATGATTGATTACTGAAGCTTGCAAAATCGCTCTTGTGACATCATGTAACATCAGGTGGACGTCCCAGAGACGCTGTAACCGAGAAACGCCATATCGTTGACATGCATTCACAATGCAACCTGTATACAGGCATATGAAAGGCTCGGACGACTAAGATATATTTAACCTTAATAGAACCAAGACCTTTTCAAGTTGACATGTTACTTCAGCAGGAATCGACTATGCTTTTCACAATGATTTCAAATTGCTTTTCGTAATAGTTTGACGGGATTTCAAGAACTGCTTCGTTCGGCCACGAGCACAACCTCTCGACGCTGTTCGCCCTAAGTGAGGTTACAGAAAATATGGAAAATTATGGAAACAAAGCAACATATTTCATATGGCTCGCAATGTCATCCGTAGCACGTATATAATGCGAATTTTTCATTGGCCATAAAATGTTTTAGTGTATTGGCGCGTAGTTATAGTAATAATAGTCAGCAGTTATTCTTTACGACGCTGAAGCGACCACTTATGTAGGAGAAACCCGCAAGGACTTATGGATTACAACTTTATAGGTCGGGTGGCTTCCAATTCAACATTTTAACTCAAATTTGGAATCTTTTCAATTTTAGAAAGTCTTTTTTGATGGGAAAACCGTAGATCGCTCTTGGATGAATAAAAACCCACCTTAATATTACCCGGCCGAGAATCAAACCCCGAACCTCCCAATTGCTAAGCCTCGTTGCTTCAAATGCCACAGCCTTTATCCATTCGTCACAGCACCGGTATATAGTTATATGCCCAAAGCAATGTCGCATATCTCCAATATCCATATGATGATTACACTTATATCGCAACTGTATACACTACCTGTATACGATTCTGAACCACTGACATGCGGACGGTTTTCTGAGCTGATTCGGACCCCGTATCTCTATATGCGGATCTGTATACAGCTCTGAGCAGACTCGGCTGCGTCCCTATATAATACGGCTCTGAGCAGACTAATTTCACAACGCCCTCTATTTTTGTAATGATAATAAGCTGTACAACCCGCCATACAAATCAATAACCTTGTCAATCAAACTGGCTTCTTCATTTCTATGAAAGCAGTGAAAAGAATATATGAAAGGTGTCCATGAAGGCTGATATCTTGAATTGTAAGGGTATTCCTTAATTAAAGTGAAGATCTCTGTAGAAAAGTAATTGAAGTGGGTGTGTTATACAGTAGTTAGGTGTGAGTCATTTCATACGGTGAATACAGTGAACGGGGGCTAACAATCGCTCGATGCTGTATTATAGCACCAAGTAAACCTAAACAGTTCCATATCTTCATGATTTACAAAAGTAGAAAAATGGGTCAGTTTTGAATTGAGGTTGTTGTTTTGTATACTTTCGTGCTTAGGATCTCTTTTGGGTGACTTTTCCTTAGCAAAACTAAGAATTCATTTTCTTTATTTTCCCACGTGATTTGTGGAGGAATTCACGAAGTCGTGAATGAGAAAGGAAATTAGAAGTATTGGTTATCTACCCCTTTGAGTTTTTAAATTGCCTATTTGTATCATGTTGTATCTGAAAGGGGAAGTAGGCGGGGAGAGGGAAGGGTGCGGTAGGGATGTTGTTTCATCTAATTTCCCAAGACAGGGGTTCATTCACAGAAAAACTTATTTAGACCACAACTAGTAAATACCTGAAATAGCATGTTTGGAAGTTTCGTCACAAGCCAGCAAGGTTTGTTAAACCGGTATGTAGCTATATTCGGTAATATTTCTCATGATCAAAGCATTACCCTAAATACACCAGCATTTCTGTATCATAAGAATCATCATGATTGTAATTGTAATAAAATATCTGTGGAGAGGGGGGGGGGTTAAGACTGCCGTACAAGGATAAATACGTCACCACTACGTCACAAGCTGTATATTTAGAAAACATTGCAAAATTGAAGTTCGATTCAGGTACATGATATTCTTCCGGTTCTTTCTGCATGCATTCATATCAATAGAGCATTCACTTTTGTAGTTTTTTTAGGTCAATGTAGGAACCACATGGAAACATTTATATCAAATTTTATGCGGCTATTTTAATATGGGATCAGTGCCTATCTTTACCACAATTTTTATGTTTTTCTTTCTTTCTTTCCCTGAAATGATCTGAAATATTATAAAAATGGGATGTTTTACCAGGAAGCACATTTTTTTTCCCCTGTCTCTTTCTCTCAACTCTCCCAGACCCCCCCCCCCCCCCAATTTCATCCGGATGATTACAACATCCAGCAAACACAAAACGTTATCATAACATTTTTAAAAGAGCCTCTAAAATTTGTTTTTTTAACGTTAAATGTGGTGTTATAAAAACGTCGGCATAACGTTTTTATGAGATATTAATGTTATATTAATGTTATATTAATGTTTTAACGAAAACTTGTTTTGAAATAATAGCCTGAAAACGTTTTCGTGACATATTTATTACACCACAAATAACGTTATCAAAACAAAAGACGAAACGTTTTAATAATGTTTTAGAAACGTTTTTGTGTTTATAATTCAAGTCATTATAATGACTTGAATGACAAATTTTTAACATGCGTAAAAAACGGGTATGTATTGAAAAACTCCCCGGTGGAGAAACCACATATGGAACACCAGCACAACTTGAGTCTGTCAGGAAATGTAATGGTATAAAGATAATATTTAAAGTTGCCAAGTAAAATGTGCTTAAGAAGAACGACAAAATAATAATTTCATTTTGAACAAAATGGTGCAACTCTGTCCTTTGTCGCATTTTATTTTACCTTCCCGTTTGATCAGTTTATTTGATACAAAATGGATCGAAAAGTAAATAACATCGGGTAGATATTTCAAACAATGCATGTATTGTTATCTATACATTCGTAAAACAATGAAGTCCACAGTAAGAAAACAAAGACCTTTACTGATGCCATTGTTTATTATGTATATATGGCTGATATTAAATACCTGATGATAAATGTTTGATATACGGATTAAGAAATGGATTATATATATGGTACGTATATTATTATATGAAACAGTTGGTTGAAATAGTATAGTCTCTTTGGGGTCCCTCATTTGAGATATTGATCAGATAATGTAGAATCTATACTTGGTAATTTATTATTATAATGGAAGGGAAGCGAATATTATTACTAATGACTGAATGTGACGTGGTCCGAGAATAGTAAAACGCGACGGGATAATGTGGAAATGAGGTGCCGGGAGAATATCTTGGGCAAATAGTTGGGGAGAAAGTGTACCCTCACAACCCTTACCAACACCATCATCAATACTAACACAAACACCAACACCATCCCAAAATGTTGCTGCTGTCGATGTGGTTTCACCAATTCAGCGCTGCCATGGTTGCACGAACACAGCGATGTTTGAACCATCACAGTCTGTTTATATATTATAGTTTATACAACACCTAATTATATTCCGGCCATTTGATTGGTCAATTGCTCGTCGATTGCATGCAAAATCCGCTCTATTGCACTCTATGAAATAGAACCATGGGTTATACTTTTTGATAGCACTTTTTTCAATGGTAAGGAGAGCAGAGAAACCTGTCTGTTCAAAACAATCTGTTGCATGAGTGCATTTTACATCCAATTATATCCAAATTTGAAGGTGTTGTATAAAACAAATAATGAATGGTTTCCATTCGTGCAATAGTGCAAATATTTCATTCGTTTAAAGATGCAATTTGTTCCATTCAACTCGGCTGCGCCTCGTTGAATGGAACATTCCATCTTTCAACTCATGAAATATTTGCAATATTGCACTCATAACCATTCATTATTTGTATAATAGTGTATAGAATACGAGAAAAATGAACAACATAAGAATTCTTGTTTTGTCATTTACATATTAGATCAATGCAATTAGACCCTCTTTCCCGTACACGAAACGAAACCAAACAAGTTAATATGAAGATATAATGTAGAACTATAGGCATTTAGCGGTACATACGACATCAACGTGTTTTCTTATGTATGAATACATGAATGTACGTGTTACAAATTTCGATTTAATATAGCTTTATGAAATCATTGCTATACATGAAAGACCATGACAAACAAAATTTATAATTACATGATATTTGACAGCATCTTATGGAGTTCACTTTGAGACATATAACCGTTTCAGCTTCGAATGCCAAAGTTCTTAAATGTCTAGAGTTTAGCCATTAGGCCAAGTTCTGAAGAGCATGTATATAACTCATTAGAGTAAAATATAAGCACTTTGTTATATCGAGTAAAATGATATAATTACGTCACAATCTATCCATGCATGAGAAGTTGAATGGGATTACACTATTTTGGTGATCTATTATTAAGTAGCATATTAGAGTGCACTTCCTTAGTTAGAAAATTATAATAGGTATATTCTATTGGCAAACAATTTAACACTTACAAATGTCTTGGTTCCGTGGGGTTTTCATTCAATTTCGCATCAATGTTTTAGTTTATTTCAATAATTTTCATCGTACAACAGTTCATTACAAGTGCATGAACTAATAGTACACAAGCAAAAAATATGAACGTAGGTAGAAGAAATTGCCAAAAATATGAACGTATAGGTAGAAAAGAATATATAGCAGAAGCAATAAATATGAACTTAGCTGGAAGAAAATGCAGAGCAGAAGCACAAAATATGAACGTAGGTAGAAGAAAATGCGGAGCAAACAAACCATGAAAAAAAAGAAGATTGGAGAGACTTCTGATGAAGATAATAAAAACTGTCGGTTGGAAGTCCAGTGGATAAAATACAGTTTAAGTTATGTAATATGCCGTAAACACGGACAGATCCACTAACCACTGGCAATATTAACGGAGCCAATACTTTCTTCCAATTCTGAGAGGTATAACCATAACCTTAATATAAAATGAGCAAAATTACTCCCCCCTTTCCACCCCCCCCCCAAAGGGGGTTCTATCCAATAATTATACATGCTCTCGTTGGAAATTGACAAACTCGGCAATATTATTATCTATGCTGATTGTTCCTATATCAAAGATTATGGAAAATGTTCTTCTAATTAAGTTACAATCATCAAATCTGAAATCCCTAATTGAAGTTTTGATATATAATTTCACAACCCTACTAACAGTACTTTTCATTTTATTATATGATGTATTTGTGATGTATTTATCATGTTCTGAAAATGAAATCACCTTTGACCTCTAAAGAAAGAAATACGAAGCAGTTGAATGTAACTAAGTCTCAAAGTGTTTTTGTCCCATGGATATAGTAACCGGCAAATTTCGGTCACCGTTTGGAGTCAAACTCAGATATTATAATTTTGAAATAAATTCTTTCATTCCATAGAGCATAACAAAAGTCAAACCTTCTTTTAATTCCTGTAATGAGTAATCACAATTTCAGGGATTGCAAACGAAAAAATAACGAAAGACTTTTAGAAACGAAAGACGTAATTCACTGAGAAAGACAAAAAGAAGCTAACGTGTTGGAAGCAATAAAAGGGGCAAATCATAAGAATATTTTGACTTTATAAAAAGGGAAAACACGAATAACATAAGCTTAAAAGCTAAAATATGTCGACGTTAATCAGAATAAACACCTGTGTTTGATTACTTGGAAGATCAATGTTCCCATATAACCAAAAAGGGTATTAGAAGTTATCTCTTAGAATGAGTGACATTATCAAAATAGGTCGGTATGTTAATATACTCTCTTAATTCAAAAAGAAGAACTAATTCACTTTTTGAGAGTGTCCCCCATGATGAATCTTATAAGTTAGTAATTTCACTTGTCTCGTCAGAGTGAATTTCGGCAAAGTAAGCTCTTATGGATTGGAAACATTCACTCTTTTTTAGAGTTAAATTGATGTAAAGCCACTTAAGTTGACAAGAGAGACTTTCTCTCCTCTAAAGATTGATCATCCTGGATTCTCTCAAAGAGTGAGTTCTAATTTTTTAGAATTATGAATATATACATCTACCTCTACATCATCAAAAAAAAACGATCAAACACTCAATTTCCTCCAATTTAAGAGGGTTTCTTATTTTCGTGAATAGCAATTTTATTTAAAGCTGTATTATGCAGAATTTCATGATTATAATTCGTGCAACATGGTGATCACACGCAAACTAAACTGTTGTATGCAAGTTACCTATATACGTATGTACAGTCATGACGTACTTGCACACGAAACACAATGATTACGTCATTACTATAACAATTCGACCACACCTTTAATATTTAATCGCAATCGCAGTGCAGGAACGCAGACGGTGAGTGATGATGTGACCATGGCAACCTAATGGGTTCCATTGTACAATAATAATCTCTGTCCAGCTATATAATAAAGACAGAATATTGAAGTGTTGTTGTTATAATAAAAAAAGTACAACCCAGATATATCGCATGAAAATAAAAATTAATTAACAATTTCGTGTAACTAGTACAATGGTAGGTTAAGACTAGCACGGCCCCGCTGCTTAACAAAGGTCGATCCATATACATCGTTGAACGTACACAAAACCTTAAAGATCTCGGTTATGACAATTCCTCGTTTTGGGATTTTCCACTTTGTCGCTAAATAATCTTGTTTTGAATGAAGAATGTTTTAATAGAACTTTTTGCTTTTATTTTTGCTTGTTAATTGAATAGAAAATACATAGTAACGTGATATTTAACTCGTTAAAGTAATATTTTATCATACATAAACACACATATAAGTAGGTTACGTAAACTAAATATCCAATTATTATACAAAATATGCCAAATCAAACCAGTGAATTTGTCATGATCAGCTATTGAACTAAGATTGAAAAGTATTATTTAGCATTGAAGAATAAGTGAAACAATTTTACTGTCATTATCATGCATACTCGAAGCAGATGGTTGCTTTAACATCAAGTTATACACAAGAACTATAATAATGAAGAAGAAATTATTTCATTTTACATTTTGTGTAAGTTCATGCACACACAAGCATTACACAGAAGGTATATAAACTACATGTTCAGGGTACAAGATAATCTATGGAAATATCAATAATAATAAATAGCGATTTGTATTGACCATTGTGACCAGCATTGTGGTATACATTTTCCATCGTCTCAAACAAGAATGTTTTGAATTTTTCTAATAATTTGTTCCCATAATTATTACAGGGAATTAACAAGACCTATACTGTACATTGCCTAAATGATAAATATTATACAAAAACGTGAGAAGGGATGAAGTACATGTACTATGGTTGTGCTATACACCTGGAAGGTCAAATATGTGAGTGTGTTTGCAATAACGTACCTCCAGTGACGTCATCAATATAAGACACTTACCTCCGAGTGCTCGTGCACTTATAGACATAATAATCAGTAGCCAGCGCAAGGCTTTCAATTTCAATGTAGTGATGCTTTTCATGTATGTATGTCTGTTTGTAATGTCTGCTTCATATGACGTCATCAATACAAGATGCTTCTTGCATGAGCTCGTTCATTTAGAGCTATAGCAATGGCCCGCTAGTCAGCGTATACGACTTTTATTTCCAATGTACTGATGCACTCTGTTGTGTAAGTCAGCGTGCAGTGGTTACCTCCTATGACGTCATCGGTATGAGATGCTTCTTGCATGAGCTCGTTCATTTAGAGCTATAATAATGACCTGCAGTCTGCGTAGACGGCGAATTTTATTTCCAATGTACTGCTGCACTCTGTTGTGTAAGTCTGCGTGCAGCGGTTATCTCTTATGACGTCATCAGTATGAGATGTTTCCCATTGCTAAGTTGCAATATAATAACCGGTAATCAGCGCAAATATTTTAATTGCAGTCATTCATTTTCACGCTTATTTTACACTTCACAACGTATCTAACAGCAACGACTGACCATGTTAACGTCACGTGTGGTAATCCTAATTGACCTTCGCAATACGTTTTACCTATGTGCTAGACCGTCTGCAGGTAGCTCGGTAATTGCGTCTAGTTCAATGGTATGAACGCTTCCGTTCCCTACTGGATGCTTACCATTGGTACGAGGAGTGTTGGGTGAAGCGACACCTTGCTCAACATCTTCGTTTGCCCGAGCCGCTGCCAAATTTTTCTTGTACGATTTGGCGCTTTCAGATATAACCACAAACAGCCGATAGAATTGCAAAACTAACAACAGAGCATTCTTGCAAGTGAAGAAAAACATTGATTGGTCGACAATACTGAAGGCAATTATGAGGTACAGACGCATGACCAGGAAAGGGCCGTCTTGAAGTAACACGCTGGTAAGCAGGGCCCACACTTCAGTACCACATAACAGGATAGCTAAGGTTCTGCTGTTGACATAAAGAAATACATGTATTTATTAATATAAAATCAGGGATAATAAATATGCTTGAGAGATGTGTACAGCATTTCAGTTCAACCGTAGTGTTCTGCGTATAATCGAGACATTTATGAACTCATATATTTTGAGTTACAAACTTGTTCTCTCTAAGCCTAGACTAGAGTATATACTCAAAATATATGAGTTCATAAATGTAAGTCAAAGCATCATTCAGAAATTGAATGTCGCGGTTTTCAATGACAGGGTAGTAAATGCATACACGTTATCAATAAAATATGCATTGTAATAATAAATGATGAAATTTTATTACGATTTCAGAGATCAAAAAGGGTATCATGATTTGATTTGATTTTCTCCTTAGAACTTCCATGGCTACATACGTTTCTAACCTTGATACTTGAAGTTAAGTCAAAAACACCTGGGTTGGACGCCAGGAAGGTCATACTGGCCCTCTCCTCCCGTCCCCCCTACCCCCCCCCCCTTCCCCCACTCCTCTCCCCCATCCAGTATTTCTTATTGAACCATTAGAATTAAACGTTTTCTTTCAATATTGCTTCACTTTAATGATAAGATATCAAACAATCAAATACTGGTGTAGAAACAAACTAGATCATTATTTCATTTAATAAATCCATATCCTACTCTATATATGAAAATATTCGTTAATACATATACAACTGATGTATTACATTGCCAGTTGACGAGCGTCGCAATGACCAGTTGCTAAATTTCTCTAATTTGCGTTTTTACAAGTACATTTCCGTTATTTCGATTCTTTTATTGATCTATGGATTTTTAGGACAATCATTATGATTTATAGTTACTCTTACAATGAGATGGAGACAATCTCTTTCACGACAACAATACAATTTTACAATTTTTTCAAGTGGTATAGATTTTTGTCTTACTGAGAAAACTAAACGTGTTATTAAGTGTATATCACAGTCAATATTTTATACGGTGACTGAACTTTATGGTAGCTGTGATGATTGACATGTTGTTACAATAATATTTGTCAGTACATAACTTTGACATCTGTGTAGGCCAATGTATTGTGATTCTTAAAGAGCAACGAAAAAGGCTACACACATATGACCAAAATGTTGTACTACAAAATATTTATACTTATACTGTAAGTTTAATGACTTATGAAAAGGTAATATGTGTTTTGGTTAGCTTAAGACTCTATGAAGAAAAGGCAACATGTTAACTTCATATGTCAAATTTGGAAGTTAAAAAGCGACATCTTGACTTTCTGAAGTTGAACTTGACTTCTAAAGAAGACACTTTGAGTTTTAACGGTTTCATTCGTCATTTTATAAGGCCATTTCTCCATGACGCTATAATAAACGTTCGTAATCAATTTTATTCTCATGTTGGAGTTTCCTTTATAAGTACCATTTTGTTTTTGGCAAAGTTATATTTGTATCATTTCAGGGATGATGGGTTAATACCGTTTTGTCCTGATCAGAATGATGAAACATTTGAAATCCATCTCAAAGTACAGTTGGAAGCAAAAATGAGTGAAATTTGTCGGGTGCCATGTGAAATAATCTGATGAAAGTAAGCCATCTAAACTTGATGCATACGTTGTACTTTTGTCTTTGAACTTACTTGTGGTTTCGCGTGAACTGCTGTACTCTTGATCTTCGTCTTTCGGCGCGGGCCCTTTCATCCGTTGCACTTCTTTGCACCCGTCCAAAAGCTCTCCTCTTTGGGCCTTTCGTCGCCGTCAGTCCCA
>JAIPMN010001287.1:0-20756 GCA_020650975.1 Apostichopus californicus | reverse complement strand
TGCAAGTATGGGGTATTAGTCATATGTTGAACCTAACACATTACAAGTATAGGGTATTAGTGATATGTGGAAACTAACACGATACAAGTATAGGGTGTTAGTGATATGTGGAAACTAACACAATGCAAGTATGGGGTATTAGTCATATGTTGAACGTAACACATTACAAGTATAGGGTATTAGTGATATGTGGAAACTAACACATTACAAGTATAGGGTGTTAGTGATATGTGGAAACTAACACAATGCAAGTATGAGGTATTAGTCATATGTTGAACGTAACACATTACAAGTATAGGGTGTTAGTGATATGTGGAAACTAACACATTACAAGTATAGGGTATAAGTCATATGTTGAACCTAACACATTACAAGTATAGGGTGTTAGTGATACGTGGAAACTATTAACACATTACAAGTATAGGGTATTAGTGATATGAATAACGTAACACATTACAAGTATAGGGTATTAGTGATATGTTGAACCTAACACATTACAAGTATAGGGTGTTAGTGATATGTGGAAACTAACACATTACAAGTATAGGGTGTTAGTCATATGTTGAACCTAACACATTACAAGTATAGGGTGTTAGTGATATGTGGAAACTAACACATTACAAGTATAGGGTATGGCAAGTAATATGTAGGACCAAACGCATAATATGTTTACAGTAGAGCTAGTGTTATATAGGACCTAATACATTACACGTATTCAGTGTATAGTTAGCGACATGTAGGACTTAACATGTTAATAGTAAACCTTTTGTTAAATAGGACCCTATGTGTTACAAGTATAGAGTATAGCTAGTGGTTAAGTGCATATAACACATTACAATTGTACATAAAAACTGGTAACATGAAGGACTTTCAGTAGGTGTCAAAATTAAACTAAACAAAAATATGACTTGTAAAACAAGTGAAAGCTTCTTCTCATATCTTGGTCTTTCTGCTAACCTTCAAATTTTTTTGAATTTTTTTTTTTCTTACAGACTCTACAATCGGTAAATTTGTGTTTTGTTTGTATTTGTCGTCTTGAGTCATGTAAATCCTCTATTTAATGTTTTAAGCAAATCCCTACTTTCCTTTAGCTGTCTGCTAAAACCTTGTAAATTGTAATTTGTTTGGTGTTGCCTGAATTGTTGTGCTGCAAGAACTGCCATAATAACATATCTTGCATCTATATTTATGCGATTGATAAACTTAGTACACTTCTGCTTGAGTGAGGTTGGGAGACTTGTTGAGTGATTATTATGGGCAGTGTTTATGTCAGGGCTGGATGGGGGGGGGGGGAGGGGGTAGGATCAGTCAGGGATATTAAAAGAGAACCAATATTCCATCTTTTAATATTCCCTATACGAATATAAAACTATCCAGCAAACATGTCACTGTTGTATGGCCATCTTGCTCTAAGGATGACACAGCTGTATAAATCATTCACACTGGAAGTTGATCTGTGAAATTGGAAGATACTTGGAACCATGATGGAATGTCAAACGTTTAATCAACAATAACTCGTTAATGCACCATTCAGATTAGAATGCAAGACAGTGTCACAACCTAACAAAGAAATATTCCAGAATATATGGGATTTTTATTTCATTTTCTGATTGATTATAATTTTAATTTTATCGTCCTGTTTGAGAGCATGCTTCCTATTAAGCTTACCTTTATGATCATTATTATTTATTTGGTTAACCCTCTCTCCAGACTCAGTTACTTTAAATATTCCAAGGTTTCTTATCACTTGTTTGCATTTAATTCTTATACTTAATAACAGTGTTGCATGTGTAACATGAATATGGGATACCTCACAAAGCCCAAGGTCCAGTACTCATCCACCACCCTCCCCTGCCCACCAATCTCCCATCCCTGTACTCTTCCCTGTTCAAAGTTCGATGGAGGGGGAAGTCGATTGTTTGGCCCCAGAAGGTAACTTCAGCATAGCCTGGATGATTTTGGGTTATGCAATGCACTCCTCACAGAGTAGCTAACACATTTAGAATTTCTGACATCTTAACTTTTCGAACTGGGTCTGCGAGACAACCTGAGGGTAGATAGAAGTTGAATGCCACCTTCTCTAGTTTGGCTTTGATGTTACTATCTACCAAGTGTTTGGTGCAGGGAGCTGTCTCCAGATATTTATAGAGACAGATAGTTGCTGAGAGATTGCTGCTTATCTTGTCAACTAGTTGTCATAAGTGGTTTATTAACAATATTTTTGGTTTTGTGTCTGCATGCTGTTTGTATACCACTGAACAGCTTGGTCTATAGAGCAGCTTGTTTTTTTTTTATCAAAACACATTTTATCCACTTTACAGTGGTTTGGGATTACAAGAGTTTTATTGTCCTTTATGACTGAAATGCAAAAAGAAAGTGGAGAACCTTAAACTTCTATCCCTAGTGTTGACTGAAGTTTGATTCTTTTCTCATCATTGCTGTATTAATACTTGTGATGTGAGAACTGGCTATGAATATTCATATCCAAACACCAGTGCATTGTGGTACCTGTTGTATGAGTAAAACTGTTTTAAATTCCCTATATTTGAACAATTTCTTTCATCTTTGATTTATCTCCAGCCACGGTCGAGGAAGAGCAGATCATAGTCAACGACACATACGTGACTGATATATATCGCTACAGATTCTCACGTTACACCTATGATTTCAGAAATGAAGTCAACACTACATTCCTCTTTTATCTATCCGACTTTACACATCCATTTACTTTCAGGGTAAGTAGTCTTTTTCACCTTTCATTTTTCTTTATTAAATTAAAAAAGAAAGAAATATTGGCTTTGATTGATTTGATGGAATGATCACTGGCTCTGTTGATCCTTTATTGATGACATGTTGTGTTTTATTACGGCAGAGAGAAAAAAATCCTTTGACAGAGGAAAGATGAAAAACGGACAAAGCATGCACATCTGTATAGATTTAGTCTTACATTATCTTTACTCTCAGTATAACATTTGTTGGTTCTTTCAGGGACTGTTGTATTTCTAATTTTGAAATTTCTCACAGACAGCTGAGAACCACAATGAAGTACCAGTTATTTCTTCAGTCATTATTATGAGAATATCTTGCATGTGTGTGTATTGGTCAGAGATATTTCAAATATAATTGAATCATGTTATAAATGGAGACCTGATTTGTCATTGATTGTTCTGTAAACAACCAAAAAGAATACCACCATCTGATAGCAATAGCTAGAAATGTAGGTCATAATCTTCAAATGAAGCAAAAAATAGAAGAAAAAAATCATGTTCAGATAGTGTTCATAACATTTTTAAAAATATGATGTGAAGTGGTTATGTTTGATGTTTAAAGACCATTTTAATTTTCTTTAATGGTTTTGTGAGTGTTGTGATGAATAGTATATATCACATTGACAATTTCTTCTCCCAGGCAAGTTCAGCTGTCTTGCAAAATCTATTTGAAATGTCCTTCAGTTTAGGCCAAGTTTGTTGCCTTTGGGTCTAACTGTCTGTAAATGCCTTAGTATACATGTGTGTGCTTTTGAGCTATCAAAGAGGTTCAAGATTGGGATGTTTGAGTCTTCAGAAGAAGTGAATCTGTTTCAGTGTGTCACTCAGAGGAAAGAAACAGCTCATGGATACAATTTCTTAGGGACTTGTTTTCATTGGTTTGGTCAGTTTGGTGATTGTATAATTGAAGGATGAGAATTTAGCTCTCATTTTAAATGGTTTCATCAGTAATCAGATAGCTATTTAAGTACATATGAATATATGTCCTCTTATCTGTAATGGCTGTAGAAATTTAGGAAAATGGATGTTACTTGTAATTTCACCTACGGTAACTCTAACCCTCTATAAATTTATAAGTAAAATTTGCTGGAAATGAGTTTCTTGTTAAAGAGGAGATGAGAGTGTTCTCTAATTGTCAGGTGTCGTTTCATCTTTGTATAATTTACAAAAGTTGAAAGTTAGTGTATGACTGATGTCATCAACTCCTGCGATTAAAATCTTTACTCGGTCGTTAACTCGGTCTTGCAGGATGCCCAGAGGCTCTTATCAAGCTCTCTGCATCTCTTCTTGTTAGTTTCAGGCTTCACAGCCTAACATTTTAAATTCAAAGTTACACCACCGAGGTCCGACTGGTTTGGAATATTCTGTCATATTCTTTACCTGTTCCATGGTATTGATGTCAATCACAGCCTTATTACGACATATCAGATCGCAGGTCTCCCTCTACCTGGGGCAGCAGGTAGGGTGCATGTCGATCGGCTATCTGGAATTACAAGACGCTACCGCTAACTCACCACTGGCCTAATCATCATCATAAACACACTCCCAGCACACCCCTCGCAAATTCAAAACATCGTATAAAGGCTTAAAAATGAGTTGCCTTATTCTTTCCTGCAAAAAGGATTTTTTATCTCATTTGGCTGAATATATTTATCAATATCCCTTTAAAATCTTTAATGTGATGATCTTTATAACATGATATGCATGTTCCTGTGATAACCTCTTATGTTGTAATCACATCAACCCTGCAAATAATTGGTTGGTTTCCTTTCAGCTCAAATTATTTTCCATCAAAGTTAAGGGGAGGGGGTTGGGGCTTGAGGATAGCAGCATTTGGTAGGTTTTGTGTGATATTGAAGGCAAGAACTTGTCTTGAATTTTTTTTTAAATAAGTGGTTTGTTTTATTCACCAGCTTGTGCTGTTACTGGGCGGAATTATATGATAAACAAGCAAAGTAGTCACCTTACTATTATGTGACATCACTATTCTGATTCCTTTGAAGGTCTCTCTCAGAACCCTCCTCTTGTGTTTAATAAAATCTCTATATTCATCCAACCATACTCCCCTCCACGCACATGGTAAAGTGTGAGATTGGGTAGGGCAGGATAGGAGATGGGAGAGGTAATACTAGATCAGTGAGGCTTCTATGAAAATGTTCTGTTTTACTTTCTTCCTTCGGATATGAACTCCTAAATCGAAATTACGATTCTGTTGAATGTATCTGCCGGTAGCAATATTACCAGGGCTTGTCGTGGTTTCTCTCATGCGACACCAGCAGGGTATCTCCTTAATACGGTTGACCAACACACTGTACACGGCTTTGATAAACCCTGTGACAAATCTGTCATCGAAGCTTTAATCGTTTTTTCTTCAATTGATGGTTTTCTATTTCCATCGACTACTCAGGTTCAGGTTGAAGAGAATCCATTCACTATCATACTAATAACTTTTGGTAGTTTGATAGGATTTCTAAGTTGTTGTGCCTTGGCTCTTCTGGTCGTGCAGAAGGTGTTCATGTGGCATATCAACAGAGAGGTGGTGCAGGTAAGGCCTATCCTAGTCAAAAGAGCATGGTTATGTCTGAACAGGGCCAGCATAACACACAGTCACTAATGGCAACTAATTCATCATTTCTACCTTTTTGTTATGAGACGACGAAATGCTGCTTCAAAGTGGATCTACCTGTATCCATGGTGATATTATTAGGTACTTTGGGACAAAAAGTCAGTTACAGCCACATCCATGTTGATAATATCGGGTGTTTGTGGACTCAAAGTCAGTTACTGTAGTAACCTCTGATGGTAAGAATCATCTAAAGTATTGAAGAAATGAAACATAATATTGTTAACTGTGTCCTTTCAGTGGACCCTACCTCCTGTCAAAGCTTGTCATTGCATTTTCTTTTGGGAGGAAAAATGAATATTTCTGAAGGATGGAACATAAACTCAAAAAGAAAATGCTTGGTGATAACAGTGACCATATTGATGGCTATGCTTCAGAGTGGATTGAGTATAATTTTTGGCACATTTCAAATATTGAAAAAATTAGCAGTTGCTGGCACATTTGTTTTCTTTAGTTGGTCTTGTTTGGGTGAGGAGATATGTTATTTAAGATTGAAGAGAAAGTGAAATAGTTCAGCTTGAAGTACTTTCATGATTGAACATCATCAGCAGAAACATTGACAGCATGCAGAATGCCTTCTGTTTATTAACATCCATGATTTTTGCTAACTGCCTCTAAATACAGTCACAACTTTTTGATCCTCAACCCGATCCACATTACGACACTTTCTCTTCTTTTGAGGTTGTCCCGTAAGGAAAACTGTGATCCATTATGTTCATTCTAAACAAGGGTATTTTGTTGGTCTAATTTTTATTGCAGTTGGTTTTTTAATAAGATTGACTGTTACTCACCCAAGCAATTAAAAAACACGTTCACATAGTTCGCAATGATAGCAAAAGTTGTCGATGTCAGTTTAGAATGTTGTTTTTGTAGATTTAGTTCATAGATTGCCTTTGTCTGTTCCTTACTCTTGCTAAGAATTCATTTATGGATATGAGTCACCAACATGATCAGATGTGACAGTTACTATACTTTGTAGTCTATTAACACCTGACGGTTGCTACACTGTTGTCCCTTATGGTCACACATGATGGTTGTTACACTGTTGTCTATCAAGTAAGGCTATTATTTTAACTTTTTTTTTAGTATATTTTAATATTGACTTTGTCATGGATATGCATGAAGCTGATGTCAAATTACCTCTTGGCAGGTCACGGTTACGGCTGTCCCTTTAATCTCCTTGGGATTAAAAGTCTTCCTGGCAACTTCTCCTATCTGGGTCTTCTTAATTTGTGGCATCATCTTTAAGTTTTATTTGTGGATCAGAACGGTTATTCTGATTCCAAGGGTAGGTAGAATGTCTGATATAGCTGTGGCTTGCTAAAACCACTTCACCAAGCTGTTGGTAGCAGTGTAGGCACACAGCTTCATTGCAACCTCATCAATACATCATCTCTCTCCTGATTTCCTGAAAGGCTACAGAGCTCATTCTTCTATGAACTGTTGTGAAATGCCAATTTGTGACTTAGTGTCTTTTTCTAGTCGATTTGAATAAAAAGCGAATGATTGGGAAATTTGGCGTAGAGATGATGTGTCACTTGCTGTGATAGCTGGTTTTATGATAGAGGAGACTAATAACATCCACTTCACAGGAGAGCGCTTTGCGATGGGCATAATGGAGAGTAACTTCCTTTTCTTCAGGGCTTATGTTAATGGTGTAAATGCAAAGGGCTACTAACATGGCATAGTGTCACTATTCAACACACCGCATAGCTGAAAGGCATAGGTGATGCCTTTAAGGAGTGGTTGAGATGTCGGTGAGCTAACGTGCGCAATTTATACGTAGTAACATGTCAAAACATTTCACATGCCTACAGTTTGCTGGGAGGAGTGACAATATAGTCAATATTTCTGAGATTGGCCTTGCACTCTCTCACCATAGACTCCTAAGATTTGTGTGCATGGATTTTAATGGTTTCATACGATGTCATGGGCTTCAAGGGTTAGTTTAGGATACAATGGACTTCAATGGTTATTTAGGATGCGATGGATTTCAATGGTTATTTAGGTTGCGATGGATTTCAAGGGATAGCTAGGATGCAATGGATTTCAGTGGTTAGATAGGATGCAATGGATTTCAGTGGTTAGCTAGGAAGCAATGAATTTCAGTGGTTAGCTAGGAAGCAATAGATTTCAGTGGTCAGCTAGGATGCAAATGGATTTCAGTGGTTAGCTAAGAAGCAGTGGATTTCAATGATTAGCTAGGAAGCTATAAATTTCAGTGGTCAGCTAGGATGCAAATGGATTTCAGTGGTTAGCTAGGATGCAATGGATTTCAGTGGTTAGCTAGGATGCAATGGATTTCAGTGATTAGCTAGAATGCAATGGATTTCAGTGGTTAGCTAGGATGCAATGGATATCAGTGGTTAGCTAGGATGCAATGGATTTCAGTAGTTAGCTAGGATGCAATGGATTTCAGTGGTTAGCTAGGATGCAATGGATTTCAGTGGTTAGCTAGAATGCAATGGATATCAGTGGTAAGCTAGGATGCAATGGATTTCAGTGCCTGTTGTGAAATGAAAAGCCAAGACATGCAGTAAACCGGATTGAAACTATGTGTTTTTTGTTCATCAGTCGTTCTGTCTTAGTTCTGTAAATACTTAAAATGTGGCATTGAAAAAAACATTGTCATTGTAAGGTAAACCTTGCTTGCTTGAATTCAGAGAGGTACAAGGATGTGTTTTTTTGTTTTGTCTCTTTGTTTAAATAGTTTAATAGTGCCCTCTATCTTCATTACTAATGCAGGTGCAGGTCACACAGCAGATCCAATTGGAGGATCTCTTGAAGTTCTTCATCGTATTCTTCAGTGTCTTTTTATCATTCATGTGTTTCTTTGCCTTGGGATGGAAGCTCAAAATGCGAATTGATACATGTTTAAGAAGCCAGGTGCGTAATATGCTGTCGGTGAATGGTGTGTGCGTCTCCACGTGATGGTTGGTCCTAACCCGGTCCCGTTGATGGTTTTTCCTTTTGACTCTGCAGCTTAACCATGCATGCATCATGAGATGTTTTCAGAAAGTATAGACTACCTTTGCAATTTGACATCCCAAACCTTTAGTTGCCACGATCTCTGGTTTGCTTTGCGGCATGTCATTATTCATTTTGCTTCATATTATCAAGTTATTGCGGTGATTATATTTGCAAGGAATTGGCCACCATGAAGCCATAGAACATAGTGTGATAGTGACCCATGTAGAGTGTCCTCAGTGTCAAGTGAGAATGACAGAGATGTCACAGATTAGTGGTTACCAAAGTAACTGGTTGAAATGATCACTCCTAGCTAGATCAGCAAACTGAAAACACCGTAATAGAAGTGAGGTGATTCTCAGCCAAAAATATCACTTACTTTAGGCATCCACAATCAGAGGCATTAATGGCTCATTTTATTGAAATCTTACTTGGTTAGACCAACCATTCACGGCACCCCACGTCACCCCTCGTAGTCACCCCATTGTTTCTCCTCCTCCTGCCTTTGCGCACTTCTTTCTTGGTCCCTCAGGGTCTTTCTCTCTCCGAGGCTTTGTGGTGTCATCGTTGTTACGTTAACATTTTCCTGTAGAAAACTCACACAGACTTTGTTTACCTTCTTCCTGTTTTCTTCTTTTCCCCTCTTTCCTGTTTTTTGTTGTTGTTTTCTCTTTGGCTTTTTTGTTCAAGTTTTCAATGGAGTAATCTGTAATGCATTACTGTCACTACTCACAGGAGGTTAACTGCTACACATGATATGCTGCAACTTCATGAAGGTTACCAAAGGAGACCTTCCAAATATCTCCCATAAACAAAACTTTTAATTCCTGTACTGAAAAATCGATGGACTGTAGAGATGGTCCATCGATTCTGTACTGTACAGCAAGCAATGGACTGTGTGGAGACATATACTGTAATGACAGACTCACAAATGCAGAACAGTCAAGAAGCAAATCTAAAAAAAGTGTTACATTGCTGAGGCCCCAAGTTGTGCTCTATTAACTCTTTTCGTAGATACAGCCTTGCATTCAGCACCCCCTTGATTCATAACTGTATTGTGGCCCTGGGCTCAGCTCCCTTGGTTCTTGCTTTGCTGCGGCCCTGGGTTCAGCTCCCTTGATTCATTTACCATACTGCGGCCCTGGGTTCAGCTCCCTTCCTTACCATAATGCGGCCCTGGGTTCAGCTCCCTTGATTCATTATCTTGCTGCGGCCATGAGTTCAGCTCCCTTGGTTCATTACAATAATGCGGCCCTGGGTTCAGCTCCCTTCATTACCATAATGCGGCCCTGGGTTCAGTTCCCTTGATTCATTACTGTACTGTGGCCCTATATTCATCTTCCTTGATTCATTACCATAATGCGGCCCTGGGTTTATTACCATAATGCAGCCCTGGGTTCAGCTCCCTTGATTGATTATCTTGCTGCGGCCATGAGTTCAGCTCCCTTGGTTCATTACAATAATGCGGCCCTGGGTTTAGCTCCTTTGATTCATTACCATACTGTGGCCCTGGGTTCAGCACCCTTGATTCATTAATGTACTGCGGCCCTGGGTTCAGCTTCCTTGGTTCATTACCGTACTGTGGCCCTGGGTTCAGCACCCTTGATTCATTACCATACTGCGGCCCTGGGTTCAGCTCCCTTGATTCATTATCTTGCTGCGGTCCTGGGTTCAGCTCCCTTGATTCATTACCATACTGCGGCCCTGGGTTCAGCTCCCTTGATTCATTACCATACTGCGGCCCTGGGTTCAGCTCCCTTGATTCAGTACCATACTGTGGCCCTGGGTTCAGCTTCCTTGATTCATTACCGTACTGCCGCCCTGGGTTCAGCTCCCTTGGTTGATAACCTTGCTGCCACCCTGGGTTCAGCTCCCTTGATTCATTACCATACTGTGGCCCTGGGTTCAGCTCCCTTGATTCATTATCTTACTGCAGCCATGAGTTCAGCTCCCTTGGTTGATTACCGTAATGCGGCCATGGGTTCAGCTCTCCTGGTGTTTTACCTGCTGTTTTACCTGCTGTATCCCTTATTTTGGCTCCCCAGTTATTTTACTTGCTATGGCCATGAGTTCAGCTCTCCATTGTTACTTTTCTGGCTGTAGCCCTGAGTTTGTCTTCCCAGTCGTTTACCTTGGCACTGCCATTGTGTTTAAAACTTGCTTTTAAAGATGTGGCTGCATGTGTATTCAGTAATCACCTGCAGCACTACTTTAACAAAGAGCACTGCTACACTAACCACTAACCTGCATGTCAATCTTTCTGATTTTTACTTTTGTAGATTACCATTTATCACCCTGCAGTGAACTTGGTTGTAATTTTTGTTACCTTTTTCGTCTGCTTTGTGTTGATTCTGGTGGTCTTTGTGATCGCCCTCAAAGGGCGAGAACGGGTGGATCGCTTTAGGCGAAGAAGGGTAGGTATCAGAGTTTGATCAAATCAACCATAGTTCAAGAAAAGAACATGTCATTCCATGGCTACAAACAAACAGCTGGAAACACTCATTACAGTTTATAACTCCTTCATTTAGTCCGTCACATTTGATGTCGCTGGTATAAACAGTTGACCCTGCAGTATAGCCTGTCTTTGTTGTATTCATGTTCAAACATATTCAAATGTCAAATAATCAAATAGTCCATTCTTAATGTCGATACACGAACAACTATATCAAAAACGAATCAAACAGGCTAGAAGTTTGTTGATTCCAATGACCTAGAGATGGGAAAGTTGTGTGAAAGCATAGACCGTTTCGTAATAATACCCTCACATTGTACCAGGAAGAATATAATTCAGAAAATAGGTCTATGAACAGACTGCAATAGGTTAATAACTCACTCATTTAGGCACAGCAGACTGGTTGCAACCATATAAATCTCTTAGTATCCAGTTGAGTGGGAACATTATGTGACTTCATCAAAGTTAATACCATGCTGTAAAAGGGGACACCTTGGGAACCAGCAGTATTCAGATATGCTACATTGGACTGCATATAGCCAAAAACAAAAAGGGAAGAGGTGTGTTGGGGGGGGTTGTGATCTTAATAATAGAGATAACATAGAAAAAAGACAATGTTTATGTCAGCAGTGTCATTCATACATTTTTCATCCAATGATTACCGATGTCATTCATATTGTGAAGTGTTCATTCAGTGTGTACTTGCAGTATTTACTCAGGTCAAGCCCAAAAAGGACATATCAAAGGTTACTAGATTGGCTTTCTTTGCTTTGGGTTTATATTAAGACCCATCTGAAAGTTCAGGATAGTACTAGAAGCTGACAGGGTTAGTGCTAGTAGACAGGAGGGTAGTAAGAGGGGTAGTGTGTTTGAGGAACTGAAGCCACAACAATGTTCAGGGTAGACCTAGGAGCTGACAGGGTTGGTGCTAGTAAACAGGAGGATAGTAAGAGGGGTAGTGTGTTTGAGGAACTGAAAGCCACAACAATGTTCAGGGTAGTACTAGGAGCTAACAGGGTTGGTGCTAGTAGACAGGAGGGTAGCAAAAGGAGTAGTGTGTTTGAGGAACTGAAAGCCACAACAATGTTAGCTTAACTAACACAGTATTGTTTATCGACAGTAACATTCTAACTATATACTTAAGACCTCCATTCCCACACACAGGTAAGCTATTCCAGAATCTCTACATTTAAGTTAACTATTAGCAAGGGGGGAATTTACTGACAACTGTGTGGCAGTCGGTTTACTCATTTCAATTTATACTATGCTAACATGGATGCCTTTTAAGCCAATAACAACCTGGATGCCAGGTAAGGCAATCTACTTAATAACTTCACCTCTATCATCCTGCTTCTATCTCTCATTTGCTGCATGCTTCACAAACCTTTAACACTATCTGCATTCTCATTGTTTATTTCATATTATTGAACTTAAATGAAAGAATTGTTTTGCAACGATATATATGTATGTAAATATGTGTTCCATAATATATCATTATAAAATGTCAAACATGATGACATTGTGCTATTGTCGATGTTTAGCTACTGTAATTAAACATTGGAAGATGTTTCCTACGAAAAACCTCTTAACGAGAGAATTAAAAACCTGACTGAAATATTAGGCTTTAGCATCAATGTTGAAATCTGTTGCACACTTGTGATACTCATTTATGTTATTGCCCCACAATGCTTGCAAAAACTGTGTCTCTCAAAACTTATATAAATGAAACGATTGAAAATAATGAATTATTATTATAATTAGGCTGTCTTGACTCAATAATATGTGTGTAACCAAGACAATATTCCTTCGATCTTCATTAGGCTGGATTTCCATGCTACTTATCTCTGTCTAAAACCAAGTATTATTTTCACTGATGTATTGACTGTCATAATCCATTCTTCTCCACAGCAAAGGGAAGTGGAAATGGCTGTTATGGCCAGTAGGCCTTTTGCATCAATATTTGTGGAGCTGGTGAATAATGCACCACCAGATTTGATTCCAACAACTAAGGTGAGTCTATTTACAGTATTAACATAGGGGGGGTGGGGGGGGGGAGTGAGTGAGAAGGTTTTCTATACATCCATCCATCCTCCTTCCTTACCACCCCCCCCCCCCTTCCCGTCCACACAACCTCATCTAAACATACCATTTGTCTGTTATTTTGCAATGGTTTCTGTAGTATTTAGTTCTTGTCCAGTCTGACTCATTTTGATACTCTTTATTACCAGTATGCTGGTATTTGTATGTATGGTTGTACTTACAGAGCAAAGCTAATATGATATCTATATACTAGTAACTCATGCCACACACAAAATGAAATGCTGGTTGAGATAAACTGAATAAACTGTCAGGAAAATAAATATCCTGCTGGCTAAGTTATAACAGATTTGTTTCTCTTCGTTCCATCACTCCTCAACAACTGCATAATCTAGTTTCCCATTCTTCAAGTTTTTTCCCTTCAAATTTTGCACCTATTTTTCCATTATAAAAATAGCAACAAATAGTAACTGATATTATTATCCGGCACAACCATACATAAGAAATGTGTATAGCGGCACCACTACCATACACAAGAAGTGTGTGCAGCTCTCATCATATCAATTCACATACATGATTTCAATTATGGCTCCTATCACTAAAAACAGAGCTAATCAAGAGAGATTCTGTAGAAAACAACATGTGGGGAATGGACAGTAATGAAAGGACCGGGGATTTACAAATCTTACATTATAACAACAAAAGGAAAGTGCAATGAAAAACACAAAAATACATGACTTTTTACTATATCACCCAAGCCTACCTTAAACCTTGTGTACCTCGAGTATCTCAGTTATTTATTAGTTCTTGAACCAAGCAGAGTATTTAACAGATCTCTACTATTGTTTTTCCTACTAGTCCAAACCGACCAATGCTATTGGTGTTGCAATAGAACCACTAAAGGATAGCAAGGTTTCCCTTACTACCATCATCATGCAGCTACCGTATGCAGAGGGTCAAGTTCCCACTGGTCAGTCCAGAGTCACCTTAGCAACAGCTCTCGTAAATCAGAAAGGAAAGAAACATGAAGTGCGTGTAGTACCTGAGATAAACGAGCCGACCAGTCCAAGGATGAGCGAAGCATCCACTCGAGAAGCAACGCCGAATGGAAGACCAACACGGCAAGAGATATAGAAGTGTCGTGCGATGACACATGTAACCATGGTTACGATAATCCAGCCATGGTCTGATAAGCCACGTGTAGTACACTCGTACAACTTAGATATCAATTCAAATCACAAATCGTGCGTTGTTCTAATATGAAGCAAGCAGAGAGATTTTATATTAACTTAAAAATCAATGCCCTGTTGCTCAAAATTTCCATCCTTTTCCCAGATTTCATTAAAGAGCAGTTTTAGTTTTATGGTTTGGGCTTTCTACTAAGTCACGGTTTATGGGGTTGTGGTCTCAATTTTCAATTTTCAGGTTTAGATGGTAGTAGCTTGTCCATCCTACTTCCATCCTACTAGCTTCTTGCATAACCAGTATGTTGGCTGCAATAGGATTTGGAGAGTTATTGGCAGTTAGATGCTGTAATCCATTTCTCCCACACACACCTGGTTATGCAACAAACTAAATAATGTAACCTAGCAATATGGCAGGCACATATTTGTGCTAATGCATGATGGAAGTTAAAGACAAGATTATTAAATGCTCAGTAGTGATATACCACACTTGTTATTTTTTCGGTAGTTTGCCAATTTTGAAGTAATTTTTGAATTAATTTGTATATATATGAAATTTGTATTTGTAAATAAGATATTTTAGTAACCAACATAAATATACAGACTTTATCACATTTTGTCTTATTTGTTTAGTGTTCAGAGGATGTACTGAGTTGACACATAGCACCCCTAAAGCTGTGATTTTACTGTCTCTTGTTAGAAGAAGCTAGAGGTACAAGGGGGCCATAACAAAGATAATACTGTTGCATTGTACTTTTATGATTTTACTGTCTGTCAGTCTTTTGGACTCACAACAATATCAATTTGTTTCTAAATTTTGTCTTGTGAACATAAAATTATTTTTCCTTTCTTTTTCTGAAATCTCAAAATTAGTTTCAAATGTCCTTGTTTTTTTGTATCATGTTAAGTTTAAAGCTCAAATTCAAAGCTTCAGATAATCCAGAATTTACTTTGGTGATTAAGAAGGAAAGTATTCACTTCATATTTAATATATGTAAAAACTTTTTTAATATATCAGAAAATTAAACAGATTTCCGTCATTTCGAGTTATTGAATAACATAGTATAAAGTTTTATAGAACTTAAGTTTTGGTTATTTCTAGCAGGTACAGAAGTTAATTGTACTGCAATCTTGTCAATATCAAAGAATAGAGTACACTTGCTCCTACATAGAGTGGTATGTAGGTGTCTTGAGGAGTCAGTGCTACATAGAGTGGCATGTAGGTGTCTTGAGGTGTCGATGCTACATAAGGAACATATATATGTCTATGCTACATAGAGTGGCATGTAGGTGTCTATTCTACGTAGTGGCGTATAGATGTCTTGTGGTGTCAATGATACATAAGTGACATATAGGTGTCAATGCTACATAGAGTGGCATGTAGGTGTCTATTCTACGTAGTGGCGTATAGATGTCTTGTGGTGTCAATGATACATAAGTGACATATAGGTGTCTATGCTACATAGAGTGACATGTAGGTGTCTTGAGGTGTCAATGCTACATAGAGTGGCATGCAGGTGTCTTGAAGTGTCGATGCTACATAAGGAACATATATATGTCTATGCTACATAGAGTGGCATGTAGGTGTCAATTCTATATAGAGTGGCATGTAGGTGTCTTGAGGTGTCAATGCTACATAGAGTGGCATGTAGGTGTCTATTCTACGTAGTGGCGTATAGATGTCTTGAGGTGTCAATGCTACATAAGGAACATATAGATGTCTATGCTACATAGAGTGGCATGTAGGTGTCTATTCTACATAGAGTAGCATGTAGGTGTCTATTCTACATAGAGTGACATGTAGGTGTCTTGAGGTGTCTTTACTAATTGAAATCTATTTTAGTTGATTACTTCATATTTGGAAGTTAATTAATGCTATCCATTGTGAGAACATATTTTGTTAAAATTTAGTTAAAAGTGACTTTTAAGTATTTTAATTATTTTTTCTATGATATATCTATGGATTGTTCCATAAACTAAATATACTAAAGATAAGTTGGTATATATGCTGGTTGTCAAGCTGATAGTGTGTTGAGTCAGTTGATATATATGCCATTGTTATATACATTGAAGTGAATGTTCTTAGAGAGACATGTCAGGGAAATTGTCAATAAAAGCACCTACCAGCTGACCCATGTAGTTCATGTTGATTTATCTGATATTGGCAAAAAATCAGACAAAATCAGCTTGTAAAAGATTCCTCATCAAAGACTGTAAACATGAGTGGATTGGTTTGATTGGCGCATTGTACTTACGAATGACATGTATTCTAGTAGATAGCTTCACAAGACAAAATTATCTCTAAAACAGCGTTTTGTTTGTCTTTCATTCGCTCTACGGTAACCTTAACTTTTAACGCGATACGCTTTAGATTGAATGGGTATGATTTACCTGAATCTAGGTACTTGGTGTGTTACTGCATTTGATTGGATTAAATATGACTCTGAACACTTGGGTAGTAAATCATTTGTGAATGTAGAATATCAGGGATTGAATGGGTATTATCTATGTCAACCTGGGTACTTGGGTAAATATCCGGGACTGTTGCAAAGAAACATTTCTTGACCACTCGATGAAATGTTACAACCATTAACCATGGGGAATATGTTAAATGTTATATATGTTAACCCTGGGGAATATGTTAATAATGCAAGAATATGTTTAAATTATGTCAAGTTTAAAGTTTACCTTACCCCTGCAATTTCCTTATACATTATTTTAGCATTTAATATAATTAAAAAAATTGCACTGATTGGGGTCTGTAACATTCAAACTGGAGGCATTATTCTGTTTAATTCTGCACCATATACACACACACACACACACACAAAAAAAAACAAAAAAAAAAGATTAATGTAAAGGTTGGAGAAATGGAGGTTTGTGTTCTTGGTTACATCTTTATTGCAGTCAGACCTGGTATTGTCTGGGTTCAGTTGCTGCTTCACGTTAATCATTGTAGAAGTCAGTAAATATTATTATTATTATTATTATCAGTACTACACAGTCTTTCAAATCATCCATGAATGATACACTGCCTGGTTCAATGAGAATTACTGTAAACAAGAAACAGACAAGGTTTACTATCAAGGGTGACGTGTAAAGACAGGTTTTGCAGTTTTATGTAATTTTCGGATTTTTATTCTCCTCTGTTTTTTCCCCCCTGTTTCAATTGGTCAGTGCACATTCCTTTAAAAATAAGGAAAACAATTGATATGTGTCTTGGTGTATGTAAATCCTCTGGTTTGTTAATGAATGTTGCTAGTTTTTAGTAGTTTTACTAAAATGATCCTTGCAGCCATTCCTGAAGGTTTGCATTAGTTTCACCCATTGTTACCACATCTTAGTGGGGGTTTTTTATTTATTTTTTTATTCATTTTTTTTCCGACAAAGAAATTTGTGAAACCTGCCCGTGAAATTAATCCTTGCTCTGCTTAGATATGTGCCTCAAGTTGAAGCATAATGTAATGACTGTAGGTAAGGTTTAACCTTTCCCCTTCAGCAATGTTAAGATGAATATCGGAGGTGTCAGTTTAGGGAATCCAGAAAATTAATTATTCGGGTTTAATTACATATCAAATTAGGATTATTTGAGAGGCAGCAACTATTATAAAGTAGAGATAAGAGCTGGATTAATAGTTAACTAGAGGTAAGCTCTGGTGAGTTGGCAGTGAATTTTTACAAAACATGCATATATGTTAAACTGTTGGTGGCTTTCTTAAAACTTGCCTTATTTCTATATAGGACAAACAAAATGTGTTGTACATTATGATAATTTCCTGTGGTTTAAACAACAAAACAATCATATCATGTTTCATTTGTGCTTTGTGTGTCTGGATGATCAAATAGAGTTGGATTACATCAGGTAATTGTAACTTATGTTGCCAGATGCCTAGTAGTTACCTCTTGTGAACTGCTGTAAGAAATCTCTTATACAATGCAGTATTTCAATTATCTGCAGCTAGGGTTACCATGGTGGAAAGGTCAAAGTTGAGATTTTCCTCCAACTTATTAAATTATAACATGCCTTGTGACATGAAAATGGATGAAGGACTGTCACTGTTTGTTGTCATTTTGACCATGGTCTTTTGTTAAAAAATTAAAGTACATTAACAGTTTTCTGTGTAATTATTTTAATGGGGTAATGGGAAAACAAACATTAGTATTTTAACAAACGAGTTTTTTTTTTTGTTGTTCTTACACAATGGGAATTGCTAGGTTTCAATAAAGAAATTAACCAAACAGGTTTTTTATTTTTTCCCCCTTAAGGATGAAAAAAGGTGATATGCAAGAATACAAAGATGTTAACAATTTCACATAGATTTAGAAGTGGAGTACAGAGTGCAATGATGATAAATAAAATGACGTTCTTATATTTCAACCGTTGCCCTTTCAATTCTTCATTTTAAAGTTTGTCTCTCTTTAATGCCCCCTCCTCTCCCCTCCTTCTGCTCATCCATCGCTATTGCCTATGACCCCTGGCATTTACCCAAATTTGTTATATATATATATTTTTCCATGCTTTGCTGTAGATGAAGACTGTAATTGATTTCTCCTTTGGGCATAGTTTCTATAATCTACTGTCAGGCGGAGGAAAATAAGGGAGTGATTGGCGATGTTCTATTAGTAGTTAACATGAGTAATGTCCGAGGTGAAAAAACCTTAAGGAGCTACTAGAATATGTCCAGAAGAAATATAATTAGCATGTCCTCGGTATATCATTACATAGGCTGGCTTGTAGTGATCACCAGGCCATAGGTGGTATTTCTGCTTATGTACAAAATCAGTGTCTTGAAAAAAACTTCATATTCAAGTATCATTTGATTGAAGGGAGCTCTCTGGTTTATCAGAAACTGTTGGTAAAATTTAACAAAATATGTCAAAAGTAGCACATGAGAGCTCAGAAGAAAAACCGAGAACACAATTGGTTCCATTATTGAATACCATGAACAAAAAATGTAATTGTTTGGTACAGCCCACAAAATAACACTCGTAGATCCTTGCCGATCTTCCCCTAGTACCTTTGCCTATGCTGAGGTAGTTATCTTTCCCTTTCTCCTGTCAGCCCAGACCTTAAGTCTAATTTGACCTCTAGTAAGTTCTTCAATACGATTAACTTGAGAAGCTGAATAAAGTGGGATCGCCTTGGGAAAAGCCTCAATGTGTGAACATGTCACTACTAGCTCACAAAAAAATGGAGGGTCTGCATATTCCATTTCAACTGTTACAACATTGTCAACATTAAAGTCACTATCAGGCAAATGTGAAGCCTATGTCAACTGCACGGAAAACAATCTGATTTTATTTGATTATTTTTCCTTTTTGCGTTCCAGCAACATGGTAAAACGGCAGTAACAAAGTTAGTCATTAGACGACAGCTGAGCAACAATTACCAATGAAACTTAGCAACAAAACAATTTTTCCCTATTCGCGTTCCATATCATCTTGATATCTGTTACTCATACATTGATGTAGATGAGGTGGGCATATATTTGATGTGCTACCTATTCTCTTTTCGTAGGTTCAAAGCCTCAAACAACTAGATATTACTCGAACCCACAACTCCAAAAACTCAAATGCTGCGAACACTGTGTCGTATCAAGCCTAAACATGGCTGTTTTACGCAGGGTAGAGATATCCACCTATCTTCCATAGTGCAGAGCAAAGTGGCAGTGGTATGTTTTCTATATAATTCGGCAGAACTAATCCCTTCGATCTACTGTTGGAACTAGATCTGCGAAATAGTTTTGCAATTGATATGGGTAGTGGCTATTGACCCGGCCGCCGGGCCTCTAAGCCCCGATCGCTATTCACCCGGCTGTAGATGGTACCATGGAAGTTGTGCACAGTCCTGGATCTCATATAAATTTACTGTGTAGGCCTACGTACGTGCGTCAGGCAGGGCAAGCGCATGTGTTCAGTAGGCCGGGCTATTAAAGTCTGCAATTGCCTGCGCTAGGAAAAATAAAGTCGCAATTCAAGGACATTAATATTAACAATTTCGAGGAAGCAATAAACCTTGCGCAAGATCGTGATACGTGGCGGAGGTTAATCAATGAGCATGTCGGATAGACGAGACTCAACTTACTACTACTACTAATTGCCTGCGCTGCGGATCATCAGCGGCGATCGACCCCCACACAAACAAACGCAGTCGCTATTCTCCCGCGCCATTCATTTCGGCAGCCGGGTCGATAAGCCACACTGTTCGCTATTCACCCGGCGGCCGGGCCGATAAGCTCCGCTCGCTATTCACCCGGCTGTAGATGGTAACATGGAAGTTGTGCACAGTCCTGGATCTCATATAAATTTACTGTGTAGGCCTACGTACGTACGTACGTCAGGCAGGGCAAGCGCATGTGTTCAGTAGGACGGGCTATTAAAGTCTGCAATTGCCTGCGCTGAGGATCATCAGCGGCGATCGACCCCCACACAAACAAACGCAATCGCTATTCTCCCGGATACCACCGGGCTAAAAATAGCCTAATGGCACGTCACCGCCCCATTCATTTCGGCAGCAGGGTCGATAAGCCACACTGTTCGCTATTCACCTGGCGGCCGGGCCGATAAGCTCCGCTCGCTATTCACCCGGCGGCCGGGTCAATAGTTCCCACCATTGATATGTTGCAGTCAATTTACTCAAAGGTTACAATAACTTCACCCTTTCAATAACATCTCATCTCTGTTGATGTTTCAAGTTTTCAGCAGTTATTCTTGTTGATCTCATA
>JAIPMN010001286.1:0-31106 GCA_020650975.1 Apostichopus californicus | reverse complement strand
CCCCCCCCCCCCCCCCGCCCCCAAAAAATAAAGTAAAACAATCCCAACCATCCCTCCTTAAATGGTTAGGCAGACAGTTTTCTGAACTGAGAAGCTGTTGATCTAATATACAGCATGAGACATAATGCTGAGACAGCAGGCTATTTGCTGATAAAAATGCTGATTCTCTGCTGGCGGAAGAGTAACTACAATCCTGATTCAGTAAAGCAGAAATGAGCTTTATACATTTCATGTCTGCTACTCGGTGGTTAAATTACCTCTAAGAAGACAAAGAGGAGAAGAATGTCTCAAGTTTCACAATCCTATTTGTATTGATAAAAACTTCTATAAAACATTACATGTATCATGCCACTTAATCTTCTTTCCAGTGATCAGATTCCAGGGAATAATTTAACCGGTATCACATCCCAAAGTGCTATGGTCAAATTGCTATACAAGCCCAAAGCTGTATAGCAATTTAGAGCAGCTTTGTACACAGAAACCATTATGCTTTATAGGAGACAAATTCAGAGCCGTCAAAAGGGCTACACAAAATTTGAACACTAAATTATTTTAAAAAAAATTAAAAAAAAACAAAAATTATTCCATGGATTCACTTTGTTTGTATCTGCAAATTTAACATGAATAGTGCATAGACTGCATCAATTTTACAAAGATTTCTATATGATGTAATATAATCAACTACATGAGTATATTCATAATACCTAAACAGCCTCTACTCTTTGAGATGTATAAAATAGCCTCAATACATATTCTAAGTAAAGCCTCTTAGGTGTTACTAAGGAGTTGAGTGTGCACCTTGAGTAATCTGTTAGTTTAAAATTTAACCTCTTACATGTGGCAGTTATAGGCATAGGCCTCAAACTTGAGGCATAGGCCTCAAACTGTTTTTTAAGCCTCCTAAAATACATTGACATTTTAATATGATCATTTTAAGGTACAAAATATGTCAGCCCTACACTTCACAGACACACTTCAAAATTGCATGTGCTCGTATGAATGCTTTCCCAGCCTCTGGGTTTAAATCTGTACATGAATTGATACAATACATTGCGATCATACTTGCAGCGTAGTATATTATCGATAATTATTTTGTGATATATCAGTTTAAATAGTACAAAGAGAGCCTCTTCCTTTGGAATCTGCGATCAGCCTGAATATCTTCTCTGTCTACCTATCAGCTCTTTTCTATCGGCATTATTCAACTTGGTTTAAAGAGAGGGTCGCCATACCTCCCACTCACACTTCTTTTCATTTTAGTATTCTAATATGAACACTTCATAATCCTCTCACAAGCTAATACTGACCTCCTTTTCCACCTTTCAGATGGATGTCCTGATTACAAAACATAACCATGTGACAATAAGTAAACATGAAGTCTTTTATTCCCTGTCCTAGATTTTTAATAATAAATTAAAAGCAATATCCACAATATCTACTTGGTTCAATCAATAAATCTGAGTTGTATTTCAATTGATTTCAGTCAGTATGTTACCACTTCTGTTTACAGTGATGACCTCTGGTAGCATGCCGTATGTACTTTCAATGGATGACCACTGCTGGCCAATGACCAATGACTGTCTTTGACATTCTTTGTGCATGGTCACTGGCAGTGTGAGTGAGTACTTTCTATGGATGACCACTGGCAGTGTGTCAAGGACTACAGTACTCTCTATTGATGACCACTGACAGTGTGTCAAGGAGTACTCTCTATTGATGACCTCTGGCAGTGTGTCAAGGAGTACTCTTTGTGGATGGTCACTGGCCCTGTGTCATGAGTACTTTCTATTGATGACCACTGTGTCAAGGAGTACTTTCTATAGAATACTTAAGGTATTGTGTCAAGGAGTACTCACTAATGATGACCACTGTTAGTGTGTCATGAGTACTCTCACGGATTACCACTGGCAGCATAGAGTAGAACACTTCAAGTATGACCACTGACAGTAGTATGCCATAGCACTCCGCATGGAAAACCAATGACTGTATGTCAACAGAACATATCATACATGACTGAAAATTGAAGATTTAGTGGAAAATATTACAATCAGTAATAGATAAAATGTTCGTCAAACATTTTTTGATGAATTGAGAAGATTACAATCTAAAATATGTGAATGACGAAACCTAATCTTTTTCCCATATATATACTTCGACCAGTTGATCTCATATGACACCATTGTATCTTGTTAATGTATTAGTTAACCCTAACTATCCTATGCCTATCCTGGGTTTTAAAGAACTCGCTTTTAAAATGTCCTTTAAAGTATTTTTTATTTACAACTACGAGACTGATCCCTACTGGCCTTAGATAAAAAAAAAAATTAAATAGATCACATTCAAACATAATCTACAGTATAGAACTTAACCTTGTTGTATGTAAGAGAAAAAATACACATAAAAATATTAATTTACTGCCATTTCAATCCCATGGTTTAATTTGCTATTTCATCATTTGTGTGTTTTTTTTGTGCAGAAGATAAAGCAAGTCATTACCATCATCATATTTTTCATGGATCAAGTAATGAAATTCAATCACAAATACATTTCATGCACGACTCAACCCATTCCCAGTGAAAGGTTCAAAGGTCACAGACTTCCAAGTTAACTGGCCTGATATTTCAATTTGAAGTAAATAACCTTATTCTCAGCTGGGACCAACCATTTCGACAGCATTGCTGAGACCACTGACTGTGAAGCCTCCAACTATCATCAACTTTCCCTGGTAGGTGTAGCTGCTACCTGAGCCCCTGGCGGTGGGAATGTCTAACTGATTCACCCATTTCTTTTCCTCTGGTTCATAAACAGCCACATCTGTGAGTGGGGTCTTCATAGAAGCTGCAAATACATGACATTAGTAAGAGTTAGTCACCGTTACTGCATTGCAGCGATACATGTAAAGGAACGGGAAAATGAATTCCTCGTATTTTGTAGCCAAGGCTTCACCTTTTATATGCAAGACTCTGGTTTTCATTATAGAATATTGTAATTTAACAGTATTTATACAGTATTTATTTAGTTGTGCATTATCAGAATATATTATGCCTTGAAAGGATTAAACATGTTTTCTATTTTCAAGAAGAGGCACAAATCTTCATTCAAGTTGGAGATCATTTCCTGCAAATCTGAAAATTTGACTTTTGGAAGTTGAAGCTAAGAGGACAAACAGCCAAAATCGAAACTATTTCCTTTTTTTTCATTTATTTATTTCCAGTATAAATATAAATATTTATAAATAGGACATTAAAAGTGAGTATGTAACAAGAAATTATTTTAAAATGTTAGTGTACAAAAAGTGCAGCTGTCTACAATAAATTATCCAGATTACCATTTTGTAAATAAATAGCAGCACGATAAATAAAACTATTTCTATACGCATTCATTCTGAATTTTGGTGTTATTGCTTTGTTTCTCAAATTATACCTAGTAGTTTCTCGAAGTAGAGAGTTAAGTTCGGTATGCAAAGAATGTCTGTCATTTCTCTGTATGCAATTTACACTTCTAATGAACTCATTTTTAGCAGCATTGTTTACAGTACTCATAAGAAAGTTAAAATCTAAATTCTAGAACAATACTTTAAAAAAGTAATAATTCTCTTATTATCTTTTATTAGTAAAAAGTGATACCAAGCAGAAACAGCATATATTAGGTGTGGTAAGATATTGGCAGTAAAATTTTATTCTATGATACTTACTTATACTACCAAAAATGATGAGCTTTCAATTAATGATCCTATATAATTATGAATTAAAATGGTATACTTACTTATACCACCAACTATAATGATCTTCCCATTTATCATCCCTGCCCCAAAATCAGATCGTCCTCTAGGCAAGACAGTGAGTTGATTCCATTCATCTAAAGGGGGAACAGACATAAGAAGAAAAACTGAGCAGAAACGTAATAAGAAAATACCTTACAAATAGAAATTGAATGGACTAGGTTAGCAGATATATCTGACAATGGGCTAATGAACAGTTTCTACTCGGATGCTTAGAAATAAAGCAGAAAGAATACAAATAATCCAGCAAACTACCTCAACCAACACAAAGATTACAGTCCACAGTGAAATATTTGTATGTAATCAGGGACTACCTAACTTAAAGGTTGTGACTTCTTCTGTGACAATAAATGATACTAATACATTATATGGGTGGTAAAGTACCAGCAATACATGCACATTATTCATCAGTTAATCATGAAATATTGCTTATAATAACGAGTATAGGTCCCAATACAAAATGCCCTAATATTAAATATGACATTTCATCTTTATTTATTGCATAATGTCCAGCCAGCCTCATTGAATATGGTTTTGCAAACAGGCAGCAATTTAACCACCTCCACCTCCACCCCATCCCCACTCCCCCCCCTTCCTCAATATGCTATTAAGTCAAACAAAAAACCCTCATATTCAACTTGGAGAAGTAGTTTACAGGCAGTCTCAAAGCATTTTCCCTTTGTGGGAGGGACATGCATACTCTAATTTCATATCCTCAATGTCTGTCAGAACATCCAGGAGAGCATATTCAAAACAAGAAAAACTATCAGCAAAGTTTTTCTAAAGCTTTTAATTCTGCATTAACTGTATAGTCAACATAAGAGCTAAATATACTCGAGAGGTAACGGAAATAGAAAACACCAGCGATTCTCTTTTAATTCATAGGTTCTCAGGCAATTGATATAAACTCTATGTTATATTTTTAACTTCAATGGTACTGTCTCAGGATGTCACTGTACCAAACCTGGAACAAGAAAACACATCTCTCTGGATATTTCTTGGTGTCATAAATTTATGCAATATATGTGGCATTATGGCAATTTTTTGTGGCAATATTTGTGGCAATATAAGTGGCATTGCAAAAAACAAGAATCTAATCACCTTTTTCAACATCGTACTCTTGGAATTCATCGTGGAATCCCTCGATGACTTTCTTCTTCAGACCGCCTAAGACGTAAAACTTGCTGTCTGTCATCACGCAAGCTGGGAAAACCCCCGCCACTGGTATATCCTTTAGTGTCGTCCAGGAAGGGCTGGGCTTGACGGATAAATCCATCATCTCTAAGCTTGCACAGGGTAACTTGCCTTGTCTACCACCTGAAATGCAACATGAACAGTGACATTAGTTATCTAACATCGATTAAACAAAAAAATGTGTTTTACTATTAATAACGAGTCCATTTTTTTTTTCACTTGGAGTCAATGGCTGTGAAAATTTGAAAAACCTTCAGGCAGTGAATAACTGTTTGATTCTAGTTTACCTACTGCAATGCAAATAAACTGCAAAATGAACACCCAATCATTGATGCAGAGATCCTCATGGTAGAAGCTCTTACAGTGTTATCATGTTATCTTTGATAACCTCTCACCTTGAATGCCTCTGTTCAGCCAGTACTCAGCAAAATTCCCAACCAGTGATGTAATTTAATCATTATACAAATTTTCATTTTAAGCTACAACCACCAAGACAATAAGGCCACCGTATGTACCACTGGAGGGTTATGAAGGTGGAAATTGGGTTCACCAAGCAACAACATTTGAATTTCCAAGGAAACCCTAATGTATACTCTCTGGTAATTGATAAATCTACATCTGCAAACTGTTCACACATGATTTGTGGAGTTTTAGCTCAGTGGTTAACGCCGGTGCCTTTCAATCATAAAGTCCCCAGTTTGAGTCACTCCAAGATTAATGTATGTCGTCCAGTTGCAGAGTTGTTGACAATTGACAATTCACAATCATGGAGGTTAAATATGATCTAGAGACTGACTTCGGTCAGCTTGCGGCTTTGATAAGACAATCATGCCTTATTGGCGAGTTCCTGCTTGCAGTAGGACCTAAAATACATACATCACACAGAGCACTGAGAGCAGTAATGCAGAATTGACAAAGTATGGCTAACATTTTCATACAAGCAGACTCACTAAATTGCAGTGTTTCGTCTGCTATACCAGATGCATTGTCATATCTGGTAAGAGTTATTTGTGGCACTACAGGAGTAAAAAGTTAAAAACAGAAAGTGTTTGATTAACTAACTTTTCAAGAAGGCAATGACTAACCCTACTATGCACTGCTTATATCCTACAAACCTCATCTCCAGCAACCCGGTCATCCGGCTGTCTCTCATTAAATTGTTTGATATTTTAATTAACATGCCTGTCCGTTATTCTCTATTTAACTCGTTTTTCTACGTTTTCTTTTGTCTCAGTTTGACTTTGAAGAATTATAAGCCCTATACTACAAATTCAAGGAACTATTCATAAACTAATGAAGGTACTTTTGTACTTTATACTAAGAAACAAAAAACATGATTTGATGTGGCTAAATATTCTTACTAATAATCAACAGGGTTTTTGTTGTATATGAAGCATTCAATTGTAACATACCTAATACATATATTTTATCACCATTTAGGTGAACACTAGCAGCATATCTTGGTGTGAGTATGTCTGGTAATTCCTTCCAGCAATTTTCTTCCAAGTCCAAGACACTACACTTTTCAGTTGGATTACTATCTCTTCTCATACCACCTACAACTAATGGTTTATTTCCTGGGGAAGGAAAATAAAATAAAGAAAAAAGTACTTATTAAGATGTAATCATTTAATGCAAAGAATACAATAATAAGAGTGGTCCAGAACTAACAGAGGATAACTGATTGACGGGATAAGTTGGTATATTAATTGTTATATGGATTATGCCACATGTGAAATTAAAGTGATTGACTTATTTAGAATTTGGCATCGACCAGTAGGAACTGGCCATTTGCTGCAATATATTATTTCGTGGTGACCGGACAAATACCCCCCAGACAAATACCCCCGGATGATTATCCCCCAGTCAATAACCCCCGGACGATTACCCACGGGACAATTACCCCATGGACAAATACCACCCCGGACAATCACCCCCCAGGACAACTACTACCCGGACAGATACCCCGCAGACAATTACCCCGAGGACAAAAGCCCCCGGAAAACTACCCACCCGAACAACTACCTCCTTGGACAAATACCCCCTAAACAATTGCCCCCCGGATAAATATCCCTGGACGTATATGCCGGGGGTTATTTGTCCGGGGGATAGTTGTCCGGCAACCTATTATTTGATTGAGATTTGAACAGATATTTTTATTTTGAAGTACACATAATCATATTTTCTCCAACTTACGATGAACCACAGCGGTCACTCCTTGTAGTTCCTCTCCCAAATTTTTTTTATCAGTGATCCAACACTTTTTCCCTATATCATAGATTTCCACTGCATCTGTAGGATCATTTGCTCCACCGAGACCTCCTATGACGACTATCTGTTTCTCTATGGCTACGACTGCCGGAGCTGCCCTCTTGGTCGGTATATTCAGTAACCTCATCCATTTCTTCTTTTTCGGAATGTAGCATTCAAATACATCCAGAGCATCCCCTCTGGCATCGCACCCTCCAATCACGAACAGAAGTCCATCAGCTTCAATGACAGTTGAGTAAACTCTGCGAGTTGGCATGGGTGGGAGTTTTTGCCATTTGTACTTGGATCTAGCGGCCATCTTTGATAACTAACACAAAGAAAGGAAAAACAAATAGATAAGTTAGTGAAGACATGGATTGCCAATTCACAGCATATTATAAAGCTCTAGGTAATTTATAGGCAATAATGATTAGAGGATTTTAGTGACCATACATGGCAACATAGTTTTCTCAGGCAGCTACTGGCTATGCAATAAGAATACTTGCTTTTAAAGTGGCATTTTGCTTTGGGTTTCTGGTTCTGGAGGTTCTCATTAAGTCATGCACTATTGACAATCTACTTAAAAATGTATGTTCACTCAAACAAAGATTGTGAGTTCATTTTTTATTTGAAATTGATACAGAGCTATGGTGATGTAGCCTATAGCATGGTGCATGCCTTTTCTATCCTTCACAGAATGTGGTGGGTAAGGTGGTAGCTATTTACCAGCTTATCTGGCAAATTAGGATGGCCCTCTTGCTTACATAGGTTAACATCAATTTAGTATTTTGAGACTTTTGGGGATTTATTACTCCCATATAGTGGATTATACAGTAAACTTTAATGTCAAAGTTACAAAAAGTTTCCTTGCTTTGAGTAGTTTTACACCCGACCTTTACAAGTATAGTTCTTTCCATTTCTAGCAAAATCTGGTCAAAACATCAAATGAAATCACATAACTGAAGGACATTAGAACTAAACCACTCAGAAAGATCTTTGTCATTATTTTTAATGCCTTAACCTGGCATCATACTAACATTTAGGAATAGGTTTAAACTTAAGGCATATACATGATCATACTTCACAGGTCTAACTAAGGCCTTGCCTAGGCCGAAAACATGATTATAATTCCATGATCATTTTGTGTTTAGGCTACTAACAGTGAGGTAGGTTAGGTTTAATGTTAGTCGACACAGTACACAAAATACTGAGTAGCCTAACAACTGTAGACTAATGTTACATCCATAGGCATAAATTCAATGATTACACCATGAAGAATTGGCACTGAGCACAATTGGGTGAAGATGTAAGAATGGGAGTAATTCCAGAAAACCGGAACTTTGCAGCAACAGCCTTAAGAGAGGTTGGATACAGCTACCATAAAGGGAGTCTATTAATATGCAGAGAAATGCCAAAAATATACTAAGTACAATGTATAATGCTGTTGTGGCTGCACCGTCAGGATGGTTCGTTCATTTTTTTTATTGCCATTCCTTTCAAGAACAACCCATCATTACATTGTTATAATTATGACTATGGGAACTACTTGAAACTAAAATTTTGTATAGGGAAGTTCAATATGAGGAGAATTCCAAAAAGTTCAATGTTTTATATATGCTGTTTTGGCCACATCGTTAGGAGTGCGATGGTGCAGCCAATGTGGAGCCTTGTGTTGAGGGGTATTCTGCAATTAAAGGTCTGCCGTATAGACCCCAGCTATAGCATTCTATCATGGAAAAGTTTCTTCAGATTATAGGTACTTGACCTGCCTTGGTAATTAAATGAAATCTTTTTACCAATTAGTCTGCAATGCCTGCCACATATTTTGTATGAGGGTCTTTGTGTGAACGCTGTATGATTAACTACACTGAAGACATGAACATATTTCTATACAGTGTTTACATGGTGTTCAGAAGCTATGCAGGCTAGTTTTACTTCTTTCTCTATATAGACTTAGGCCTGAGGTGGATTTACCACTGTGACAGGTCGATTACGTAGGCTAATCACAAAACTTTCCTAGCTATTGTGCTATAACTAAGTATAATTGGGGGCCAATGAAGCAGATATTTAAGCCCTAGGATGATATCATTGTTATAATAACTGGTCGGGAAAACAGCAACACCTTTTCATAACGTAGGCCTAGGCCTTTACTATTTCCTAGCCTAGGCTAAGGTATAGTACAGCACTAGCTCCATACATTAACAGAGATACAGTTGAGGCCTAGGCTACTGCAGTGCAGCCTAACTAAATCAAATGTAGCCTAGCCCAAGTTGGTACAGATGGAGTCCTACTTCATTGCAAATTAGCGATTTGTGTTTTGAGAGGGGGAAAAAAGAGAAATGGAAACATACTTCACACTATATTTCAGGAAGATTTCTGACGTGTGGTCTTTACTAGTGAGGGTTGAGCAAGGCCCGAACGCTGATTAGATCGTGCAACTGGTATAACTCTACGTTACTCCCTATTTTTGCAGCAGAAGCATTTCACTATTGAACGCGAATTATGCACTGCAAAGAGTCAGCCTTTCTTTTACTGCATAATTAATATGATAAAGCGGTTTCAGAGAATGACCTATAAGCAGGAGAATATTTTAAGGAGAGAGGGGGAGAAGTAAGATGTTATGTTACATCTTTCTCCCAGACTGGCTAAATTATATGTAAAAGTAAGTGGGCCTGGCGTTTCGATCATAGCAGGATCTTCTTCAGCCTCTGACGATCGATTCTGCTAGGATCGAAATGTCAGGCCCACATACTTTTATGCATTCTCTTTCGTGTTTATGCAGTTTTTGTTTTATTTTGATTGAATAATATGTAAATAGCGCCTGAGAGCAGGTCACATGACCTTACTGTGGAATGATTCCTCCAGGTCATCTTAAATTCTATGGGGGGGGGGGGGCTAATTTGATCTGGTGGAGCAATTTTGTTCAAATGGAGGTTGTTTGGATGCAAACAATTGAAGCACTGTTAAGTTACTGTCCATACATGTAATGGATTTATGTACTATTATAAGTCCTTTTGTCAATTGGGATAGGGGATAAGAGCTACCATGTTTGTTCCTGGGGAGATGTGTAAATCCCCTGGACTTAAATGTGGTTGCACCCCTGCCTACAAGCCATCAAAGCCACACGTTCTTCCCCACAGCTATGGCTTTATGTCAAATTTTCTATCCTTTGTGACTTCTACAGCATCATAACATATTTCCATTTTGTGAGAGGAAAGAAATGGATACGACAATTACAGATTCAATCTCCTGGCACAAAGTACACACCAATAGATCATTCGGCAGTGTGCTCAAGGGACAGACCCAACAATAAGAAAACAACCCAAAGCAACTTTCCTACGTTAATCAAAGCTATTGAAATGATTTATAATTATTTCTGTGGATAAAGTGACACCAACCTAAAATTAATGAATGACACAAATTCTGACTTTGAACTTTTTATTCGCATTCACATATTTGCAACATGAAGACTACTAACTTCATTACACAGATTAATGATTGAAACAAAGAATAAAGGAAACCATTCATTTAATACAGAAGTCTATTTTAATCATGATTGGCAGGTTAACATTCAATTTCTTCGGTTCACAATCTGAAAGCCGATATGCAAGATAGCTCACAAATTGTTGCACTGCCTTAAACCATAAGATCTGCCATGGATACTTTGGATGCCATTCCTCTAAGCAAACACATTTATTTTCAATAAAAAATTCTCCCCCATATCTCAAATTCTTCTGTGTCAGGGAAAGTAGCAGGCAATGTTATTTGCTTAATATGTTGCTTCCAAGGCTACGAGCCAGAAATGAATTTTGTTTGCTATCTCTTAAAATGACATAACAAGTAAAACAGTACCTGTGAGGAAGCTTACAAAGAATTTCCTTCTCTTTCGAACACACACACATCATTTGCTCAATTACAAGGCTCGATCCTGGTTTATTTTGTGACCCCGAAATATTTGACACTTTGCTCTGACCTGATCCATTTGTGCAGTCTCACCAGCTGCCATTATCAAAACCAGATGCCCACAATAAAGGATAAGTTAAACACATTCTTAGATTGTGCATTGACACAATTCTACTAAATCCCGACATTTCGTGAGTGTTCAGACGATAAGACTCTGCCAAGCAGCTCCCCCATCCCAAACCTTCCAGAACAGATATAAGTCATCATATCTGACAAGATGATCCCACGATGACTGCAATTAACTATTGTTGAAACGTTTTAATCTAGAGGTCAATTTCAACCTGATAATTGGACACCAGATAAATTTAACTTGTATGATCACATTACTTTATACATTTGAATGGAATGGCTCAAGTTGCCAAGAACCACTTTCATAAACAAAAGGATAATAGTTTAGTCCAGTAGTATTATAATGACAAATAAATCGTGAAGAGCCCTAGTACACCTGTAAATTCTTGTATTATTTCAGTTGTTAAGACTTAGCAACTGCTTGATCCAACACCGAGAAAGATTAATATACAAATGAAGGAAAGCGTTCTTCTTGACGACTGAGGGAAAATGCACATAGCAATTGTATTGCCTGTTAGTGTACAGTTATTGACATCTCATACAAAACGTTTTACCTGGGAGTCTACAAATTTTCAGTAAAAGTTAATGAAAAGAGGGAAGAAAAATAACTAATTGTTGATTACAGTCAGTTGCTTGATTGGTGCAGCCTTCATATGGCTCACATTCTAGGAAGTTATAATTTAAATGCAGTTTTCAACTTCATTTAAATCTAAAAACTCCACTCAAATTTGCATCACTGGACCCTCCCTCACTGGCAAGAAACTTTCATTAGATTTTCGCTACAACATTGTATGTTGCAAAACGAGAGACATACACGGTAATAGGATTACATATTCTACCTTTTCCACCTATCTTACCCATCAGTAGTTTGTAACAGATTAGCTTGTGAACTTGGTTGCACGAACCAATTGGATTGGACTGAGCTCCAGCTACTAAATGTATCATATCACGACGTACTGTCTACCACACTGAAATGATACCCGCCAATATATTTCTCAATTTTGTTTCTTTTTCTTTATCCTTTAGTTTCCTCTATAATTTCAATCTCATCTTAAGACATAGACACTTGTCATCCACCCAAGCATTTAAATTAATACAAAGTTGCACACACAAGGAAGAAAGCCGTCACCAAATCAGCAGAAATAAATGTTCCATCAGTTTTGTGGAATCGGTAACTTAAGTGATCAAAATTGTCCTTTCCTATCTGTGGATTGCACCCCTATGACCGGTGATATATATATATATCAGACACAATTAAACATATATAGACTTGGCATTTTAATTTTTTAAAATGAAAGCAGGTGAATATTGCGAAACTGTGTTCTAGTACTTCCAGGTTCCAAACAAGAAGATGAGAACCCCCATTCTTGGCATTTGAAAACCAAGAGACTGCTTTCATCTTGCCCTCCCATTAATTACAGCTGCATGCATATATCTAATGTTTAACGATTACACATGATAATACAGGAAGCATGTACTGAGTAAGTGATAAGAAGAAGAAAAAAATTTAAACCTGATACACATTTTAACAGGTTCTTTTGAAGATTTCCCGGGCATTACGCACCACCAAATGCTTAAGAAATTCAGACTGAAATCTTAAGCAAACATCTAAATCCTACCAGACTCTATAAACAATTGGTCACTCAGCATATTTGCACTTTACACATGTTTTCTAGACAAAAAAATTGAAAGAAGAAAAAAGTAGGAAAATAAGCTTTTACAACAACATACACAGCCACCCCGAAAGGGGGGCGTGTTCCTGTTCACTATTCATATGTTTACTCAATTTAATGTTTACTCGATTTAATTTGTTAATCTGTTTAAGTCAGGAGGTGATGATTAATTGGAAAACCTAAATTGTTTATCAATATTTGTGCTCAACATCTAATCAAATGACTGGTTACGACTTTTTAAGCTTAGACTCTTTTTAACTTCATACTCTTAGTAGTAATCCTAGAGAAGTGCCCACCAAAATACAAAGATAAATGACAATAATAATTAATAAGAACAAATGATTAATCTCCCATGCCATTTTAATTAATACAGCAATTTCACAAGTCTGTGGTACTTTTGTGTTTGTATGACTAGGGAGGTGGGATCACCGTATTGGCATAAAGACAGGAACCTTTAACTAACTTGGTGAATGGCATCTCACCGACTCATGAATAATCAATCACTCATTCAAAGCTGACCTGAAAGAAAAGAAAAGAAATATGCAGCAATATTTGCTGTGCTAACAGGTATTTAATTTCATGGATGTAATCTGGAAACCCCTTTCTTTTTTACAAAGGTAAAATGTGCTACCTCAATATGCATTCTCTAGAAAATGTCTTCTCTTTTGGGGGGGCATACATTATTGAGGGAAAAAAATTAAATAATTTTTCAAAATAAAAATAAATGTTTTTTCATTCCACAATGAAACAGAGCAATTTGTGTATTTTAAGCTGAATCAACTATGATAATTTTGTGTTAATGCACGGTAAATGCCCCACTACTTAAGGAATAACTTAGTGTTCTACTTCTGTGCAGCCATATTGAAGACTTTGAATATCGTCTCTTACAGAATAATGTACTAAGGTTCCTGTGTATGAGACTGCTATATATCTTTGCATCTGTGTAGATATTTGCTCATATTGTGTAGCATTCTGCCATGCAATACTGGATCAATCATTCCCCGATTTATATATTAGATATAGACTATTTGTAAACCACCTACCAGGACAAGCTACAAACAGAGCAGTAGAAGTAGAGCGCAGGAGCGTAAGAGCAACTTGGTGCACTGAGATACTTACGAGTATAGAGCTAAGAATGAAACCAGTGGTAAAGTGCTGTAACTGTTTAACCTTCCACAGAATCAACCGTCGACTTCATCTTACTGAAGTCAAAGTCCGTTCCTGTGATCCTCTTGTACATGGACACTATGTCGTCACAAGTTGTCTCAAAGTGAGTGGTTGCATCAAAGGAAGAGGAAATGAAAATCTGGGGGAAACAAGAAAGAGAACATTAGATATATGTCCAGCATCAAAAAATTTTTTTAAGATCAAGGATTGGAACTGTAACAAATCCATTGAACCATTCCATTCCAGAACAACTTTATATATGAGCAACAGAAGAAGCTTTCAAGATGGGAATTGGACAATATTTATTTTATATTTCTTCTTGGATCTTAGGTCTTGGGCTTCACCATCCCCTTCGAGTAAACTGATAAGTTTCCGAACCTTGCTTTCAGAGCCATCATCTTTAGGCTCAAAGAGAGAGCTAACGGACACAAATTTTTCTGTGATTGGTCCCAGCAGTTTCAGACCTGGTTCCAATTCCTGCTCGGGATTATCTGTCTCTACTGTTGTTGAGACGGTGGCGACGTAATAGCCCTTTTCGGCAACATTATGGGAAAATGACACGCATGATACATAGATATCTGTGGTAAAAGAAAAAATAGGAGACATTTGATGAAGATGTACCCAAATCTGAGAATGACTGCTTATTAAAACTTTACTGTATTTTAAAGCTTTTGGTATCTTTAGATAGCAGGAGATCACAACGACACAAGATCATATACAAAGTCAAGTAGAGTCTGAAGTTTCAGTCAAATACTCTGTCGATGGTGAGTCACAAACAAATGTCTATAAAAGGTAGACCACAGTCCAATGAGTGAGAACATGTAGATGAAATGTATATAACAAAATGTTTGTTTGTCTTGTTTCCAACTTTTATCTTCTAACTTTTCCAAAAAATTGTGGTCTCTTGCATCACAGGTAAGTCATTGTGAGAACTACTAGAAATTACATTTCAGTCAACTGCTGCTCTTGACTACACACATATGCAGAGATGTTTTGCAGTTTTTGGTAAACAAAACCAAACAAAATTCAAAAACCTCCTAAACCTGCTCCACAAATGTATAAGCGCTAACACCGATTCCACAAAATACAGATCAAACACGTACCGCAGGTGCGTCCGACTTCGTTCTGGGGAATGATGATTTGACACGAGAGGCCGTTGAGCGTGTTTGGAATCGGGTGGTTTAGTATACAGATGCAACGGACAACTTTACCGACCTCCTTCACCTTGTCTGGGAAGTAGGACGGGTCTCCAATCACGACTCCACACTTTGCTGTCTCCCCTTCCGATGTCACCCCCGTCACCGCTCCGTTCTCTCCCATGGTGACACCTTCAAACGGCTTGTTGAGCATATACGTACCCCCGTAGATGGCAGAAAGTCTAAAAGTGTCAACAGAGACGAACAATCAGTTGCTTTATGTACCTTAAAAATTTGAAACCCCCCCCCCCCAAAACCAACAGATTGCTCAGTGATCCCTTTTATTTCATGCAGCACTGTAGACAAGATTTCAAATTTTAAGTCTGCTGAATGCACATGATCAGCAAGGTGCTTTGCATCAATCTGGACGTAGGGTTTTTCATAGAGTTATGAGATTTGTTTTATTTCAGTTATCGTTGATAACAATTTTTCAGACTTTACCCTCTGTTGATCACAAATGACCTCTGACTGGTGCAGATAATGATTGGATTCTGCTAGTCACTATGATACATCCACATACGGAGTATAAAATTGAACGACCATGAGCTATTCGAGTTAGGTTTTACAAGCCAAGGTGTCACACACATATATACATATATATATACACACACACATGGCATCGCATAGATTCCTTAAGCCTTTGGCAAGCAATTACAAAACCTGCAAGGGTCTATATAATATACCAAATATTTTTGCTAATGTGAAGGTACAGAAGATTTACACCTTTTGTCGTACATAAAATAGATCTCTAAACCACCAAAACCTTTGACCTCAAATTGTGATTTGTTTTACCTTCAGTGGTGAACAATGTTTGTTACCTTTTGAAACTTCAGACCACAAAAGTTACACTACAAATGAATGTCAACTCCCTCAAATTGTGCTGAAATTTATTACATGCAATCCTTAACCGACATCACAAACGAGATGTACAGCATTGGTAAAAAGGTAAGCTTTTATAACCCTGAAAGAAAACTTCCTGCAGAACCTTTTCTTGCAGACTCATCAACCCTGCAAAGAGTGAACTAGGGAGATTTAGTAAACAATTCTTGGACAGAATCAACAAGGTACATCAGACTAAAGATCTGTCAACCAATGGCAGAGCACAGCAAGGGTGATCAACTGGTTAATTAAGCAATATTCCAGACAAAACGAGGAACAGGTTCATGTCTTTGATGTAGTAGACTACTATCCCTCCATCACTGAGGATCTATTGCAACAGTCAATCACTCAGAAGCACATCACGATCACACAGCTAGAAATAGAAACCATACTCCATGACAGGAAATCACTACTTTCAGAAACGGGAACCATATATATATATTTTTTTTTAGTGAAATATATTACGTACCTGGTAAAAGTTATTAGTTTGTTTCAAAGAGATTTTACAAGGGACCGATTGAGAGCCGTAAGTAATGTTTCTCGCATGCGTAACTGATGCATTAGTCTGTACGATTTTGGCATAGGCTAGGCCCAATTTATGTTGAATTGTAAGGAATGTCGGGATTTTAGATGAAAATAGTGTTGGGCCGGATTCACGATTTTAAAGACAGTGCTGGGCGGTAATTTTTAGTGCTGGGCGGGGCCGCCCAGCGTGGGCACATCCCTGTATAGATATATACCTTACCGGTACTAACATATCATTTCCACTCTAAAGAAAACCTGCAACCAAATCAATTGATAAGGTCAAACTCCAATTGCATATCTTTAATACTGAATCATAATCAGGTACCCAATCAGTTGATGACTCACCTGGCAAATCCTTGTGGTAGCTCTCCCAGGCCATACAGAGGGTAGAGGTAAGGAGATTTACCGTAGCGTTCCAGTGACTGAGTGTACAATTTGATCCTAAAGATAGTTTCAATACATGATTTTTCCAAATAACTGTAAGAGATAGAAAAGTAGGATATCATTTTATCATCTATGCAAGTAACAAACTGTTGGAGTTGATATGTTTTGTACCAAAATTGAACACAAAGCAAACAACTGTTATGTCCCAAATACTCAATTTTCAAATAAATGTGTTTGTTTTCTCGAAACAAGCAGCCAATTTTCAACAAATTGAGATAACTTAGGTTTGTCATAACATGAATATATAGAACATTCATAAGTATTTAGCACAGCTCTTGGTAAAGTTTGAAACCTTACCTTACCAATTAAAGGCTAAAACATGAGGGCAAAATAGAAAACATTTTCCAAACAATGTGCATCTCCCAGGCCCTCAAAATCCAGGCCATTTATCAGCTAAAGAGGGATTGTTTGCTCAGTGGTTAACGCCGGTGCCTTTCAATCATAAGGTCCCGAGTTCGAGTCACTCCATGATTAATGTATGTCGTCCAGTTACAGAGTTGTTGACAATTGACAATTCATAATCATGGACATTAAAATATGAATCTAAGAGACTGACTTCGGTCAGCTTGTGGCTTTGATAAGCCATTGATGGCCTCTTCGGGAGTTCCTGCTTGCAGGAGGATCTAACACACATACATACATACATACGTACATACGTACATACGTACATACGTACATACATACATACATACATAAATGTAAGTTACTTTCACTGATGGCAACAGAAGAAAAAGACAATACAGTGAGAGTGCGAGAGTTGCAATTTCCATCTCTCTGTGGTAGCCAAAGTATTTCTGCAACCAAAATATATACATATACCACCAAACACAAAAGTTGTAGGTATGTAATTGGTATAACATCATCTTTGAGGATTATTTCTGAAGGAAGACTATTGGCAGAATTTTAAGCCTTGCTAAATCATAGTCAAAAAAGGAAGAAACAAAATTGAGTACTGATAATGTTTCTATATCTATTCTAGTTTTGAAGATAATTCACCATTTGAAAAAAATTATTTTCTGGAAAAGCTCCTTTAATGCTAAATTGATGACATCAGCACCTCAGTAAGTGGCCTAAATTTTTAATTTAATATTTGTTTTACAATTTGTATTAGCTCAACCAAAACACGTTCTAGTAATGATGGAGCACCCTTGGATAACAATCAACACCAACTGTCCTTGGTAAATTTGCAATGCATTGTAAACGAGTCCTTTGAGGCTGTAACAATTGTACATTTTCCCACAGAGCTTTTGTGGTTCATCTGGGGAACTGACCTAATGAACTCCTTATAGTAGGTACATTTCTTTAAACTTAAAAGGTTCTATAACAGTATCAAACAATACCTCTGGGGAGTATTAAACAATTTCTTCATTTTATACTAAACAAAACTCATCATAAATACCATTAATTAGTTGGACAAACAACAAAACTGAGATCAAAATCAACGGTTCTGATAAATGTACTCATTTCTTTAAAACGTATTAATTTGATGCCTTTTTTTAACTTGAGCTATTTACTTTATCAGTGGTTAGTGTTAACATGTCTCACAACTTATTTGCTACTCTTGATAGAGTGATCTACAGTGATGCATTATGCCACTCTTTGGTACTTAACTTTCAGTTTCATACTCACTGTTAAATTTAAGTGCATTCAAAGTATTTTAAATATTAATTCTCATATGCATTAGCATTAGAACTGGATTTCCATAAAAGGACATAACTCCTCTGCAAACTTCATTATTCATTCATTAAGTGAAGGCTGGCGAAAGCATTTTCCGACACACAACACCGTCGCCATCAACAAGAATTTTGATATGGGGACGTAATTACAATAGACACGGAACCAACTTTCACTAACAGTCTCGGTGACGGGATAACTGTCACGAACAACTTGCCCTCACAGCCAAAAAAAAACTCTTTCCGCTTTCGGGGAGACATCACAGATTTAATATTCTTTCACACAGTCTGAAGACTTAATCAATGCTAAATGTGACATCACCAAGCCACATGTGCTTCAATGTTATACCCTTTTACAATAGCAGACTCCCAGCGCCTCTTCAACAAAATAAAGCTTTTTTTAAAGGTTGTAAATGGGAGAAAGGTTTTTAAAGGTCCAAAATGAAGATTATTTGTAACATACTAACCATCTATGCCCATTTTTACATCATCTGTTACCCTCATTTAAAATACCTGATTTTACATTAACTGTTGTTTGTGAGTCTGTTTAGTATCACTGCATGAATCATGCCTGGCTGTCCACAAAACTTAATGGCCAATGGTTAGCCTGACTGAATACAATACTTTTACTCTTAAGTCTTTTAACTTCAAATAAAATTAAAGGTTTTAAAAGGTTTTAAAGAGTATTTTTTTAAGATCAAGAGCAGTTTTTTAAATAATCATTATTTTATCGGTTTTTAAGGTTTCGCTGGGAGGTCTGCAATAGTCGGATAATGGAGATGGGTTGTGGAAATACTGAAATTAAAATAATGATCTTTTTAAAACATGACCTAATGATGGCATTGGGTTCAGTGCCAACACTGTTGACATTGTACCTCAAAAATATGAGACGAAAAGCAAAGAGAAAGTAAAAGGTTTGAGATCCTAGTGACACTATGACATCAGAGACTTACAATATGACAACTCTCCTGGCCAGACCTTTAAACCAGGATATCTCCCAAATGGAACAAGGGTTATTCTTAGCTGTAGGAGAAAGTTGTTCTTCACACAGAACTCTGTCGTAGATGGTGATTAGGTCTGTGTTTTCCATTAACCAGAGAGCCTACAGGCTAGGTGAATCCTTGCAACATTATACACGATTAGTTTCGCCTGTTACTGACATCAAGGTATCAGCTACGCTAACCTTGCATTGCAGAAAACCTACAGTGTCACGGTCATTCACCTTTTACAGTAATTTTGAAGTTTGTGGGATTACAAGGTTTTCACACTTTTGATTTTTGTTTACCTACAAATGACCTTTGACATCTATAGGGAAACCAATAGGGTATTTGCATTCATGACAATGGATCGTCTGTGTTTTCGATGCAGTCTGTTCACTTACCTGTCTTCTCTGTACAAAGCTAGCGCATGACCAGTAAAGTTCTGGGTTGACTTGTCCAGACTGAACATGTCGAAGAGTTGCTTCATGGTTGTTTTCTCGTTCACACCCTTGTGGGTATTGGGATCGTCTGGGTTGTAATCGTAACAGAACTTAAAAAACTTTGCACATCTCCTCTTCTCAAATATACCCATCAAAGCTGCAGAAGATGATGCATGATACCAATGTATTACTTACACAGGTACTGTGTATTGCGCTTACATTCAAACCTCAACAAGAAATATTTTAAAATGTGTAATACTGCAGCTACTGTGGCGTGTAAAATAACATTATCAATCCAATATTATCCTATAAGACTACCCAACCATCACTGTTTTAGGTCTTTTCAGCCTTTACATTGCTAAAACTATGTCACAACATCAGACCCAGCATCTAACAGAACTTTTCAAAAGGACTGTAAAGTGAAGAAAAAGAAGCATCACTTTGTGGTACCAAACTGCAATGAATACTCAGTTTGTTCAATTTGTTTTTTATGTCACCATCAAAGACTTGTGACCACTTATAATAGATACCAATTTTACATGATACCAAGCAGAGAGTCATTCCAAAGCTGCCAACGTATACTTCCAATGTTTAACAACATTCTGAACTTTGAGGCCATAACAAATTTATTTAGCAAATATTTGTGTCACAAAATTGTCCCTTTATTAACTTAGTCATCAGTGGACTCAACTTTTTCTTCCAAGCACAAAAACATTTCCATGTAAGGTTTTACAAGTAACAGAATGCCTTGTGAGAATGCAGTTAGTCCCGAATCCTGTCTTTAGTCTACTATACTAGTAAATGGCAGTTAACAATCATACTGAATAATTGGCATGATTTCCATACCCAACATAAACTTGGTATTACTGCATATTTTCAGCAAATATGATTAGGCTACTCTCACAAGCCTGTGTGTACAATAAATGATGCAGTATTGTTACTAGGGTTTTAAAAGTTGCATCCACGGGACGCAACGTCTTATAAATGTTTACGTCCACTCAAAAAAAATGGCCAAAAAAAGTCCTCCACGAAAACATGCACTTTAAAATACCTCTACAGGAATGCACAATACTTATGACCCCTGACAACACATTGGCTTGTGCGCAACAGAAGCCTATGGTCTTTAATGTGCACACAAAAAAAATGTGCATGAAAATGTTATGAGCTATGAAATACGCTGTGGATGTCAGGAACCAATGTAAAGTAAAATGAGTACCTAGAGAGAAAATGCAAGAATAAATATACCCACTTTTAACTGATTTAACTGAGGATGGTGTAGAAAATATTACGTATAGCGCTTCTTGTCGAAATATGTGACAGCAAGGCCTAACTTTATGATATCTGAGTGCACCCATGATAGCCCATAGCACAAACTTCGCTATCTCTACATAGGGGACAGTAACATTAAAAGTAGTTGCATTTAAACAACATAATTTGTGTTCATTGAGCAACAAAGATGCAAGAATGTTTCCAGACAATGGGTAAGGGACTCCTATCCAATCAAATCACAGGAAATTGGAATGCATCATTCACTATTTTCAGCATGTACATCTCTGTAATGGAACTGTTTACTCTGCACCTTGCCGTTGAATTTTATGATTGATTTATTTTCAAACAAATTCAATCATCTGTACAAAGGATTGGAAGAAACTTTGGTTCATTTGAAAAGAAGTTGCTTTTTTTAAAAGAAAGAAAGATATTCATTCAAAGAAGTGTTTGTTATGTTTTGCATAGGCCTAGCTGTGAATGTGTGTACTTGGGGTTTGTCTTCCCCAAAAAACATTTTCGTCTGCCGGACGAAAAGCAATTTTGAAGGTTTTGCATCTCTGGCTAAAAGATTACATCCCAGATGCAGAATCCTGCATTCCTAGCAATGCTGGTGATACCGGATTAATTATTCACTGATATCTAATTTTAGAGGGTACTTTATGCCCAACGAAGACAGAATGGTGAACCACTTCCTTATAAACACACACACACACAGAAAAGAAATCCTTCAAGGTTAAAGAAACAAATTTCTTCCACTCACATGAAGACAGAGCTTCCTTCTCGGAGCTAGGGACCTTGTAGACTTTGCCATTTTTGAAGACGAAACTTCCTTCTACACTTTTGAATTCTAAGTATCTGGTAACTTCACTGTGGATGAGTAGCTTCACAAGCTGGCCTGTCAGTAGGTTAGAGAAGAAACATTTAAAATCGCTGTTGATATCTTACTAATGTTACTATGTTTGGTGGGGCAGAAATTAGTGGCTTACACATATTTGAACAGACGTGAGAAGATATATATATATGGCAGGAGAGGGTAAAACAGGTTTCCACATTTGTTACAGACATGGAAGAATGCACTCACCAGTTTCATTTTACGTTGATCTTTTTCTCATTATTTGGACGAAAAAATTCATTGACACAGCAATAGGTGAACAATTATGTGACAAACCAGAATGGCTACCAAAAAGCCAAAGGCTTCGTTATTCCTTGCCACATTTTTTCCTCAAATGAAAAGTTTTAATTATATTGCCGCACACATTCAGTCTTGACGATAGCTGACAGCAAGATTCTTGCACCCAATGTCGATCTACATACCAAGTATGAAGTTTTTCCAAGGTTGAGTTTTGGAGCTGACAAATAATTTTCTTTCAGACATTGGCCTTTATTGAGTGCAAACGATCTATCGGCCTAAAATAACTGTTGACCACCACATAAAACAATTAGCTTTCTTACTAAGGTAGGTGTACATATCAAGTATGTTTATTAAGCTGAAATATGCAAGGTAGAATCTCCTCATACAATACTAAAAAGTATTCAACTTGAAAGGCATATTTCTACTTGCCATTGGCCATCAAAAACTTTGGAATGAGATCCACATTCCAATCCTTCTCAGATTTTGATGCGAAGCTGGGATCCTGCTTAAAATGTTTGTAGAGCTGAAAATAAAATCCAAACAAAAAGAACATGTGAACAAAATTAATAATAGGTAGCAAGGAAACCATTTTTCACAATTATTTATTTCTTTATAAAATTATAGTTACAGTGAAACTTTGTCAGGCAGTAAACACAGTCTGAGCAAGACATTAGGACTTGTTATTCAGGGTTACCTCTTATGTTAAATGTTGTACAACCAAATTGCAGGAACTACTTGTTTCCAGAAATGCTCAATTGATAATAAAGTGAGTGAAAAATGTATATTTGTGGGATTAGGTGAACTTTCTAGTAAAGGCATTCTGTTCAAAATACAAACAAAAGAAAAGAACAAAGAAGTAACTGATAGGATTGAGATGGCATAAATACCTCAGCTATAGGGGTCATCGAAGTACTTTCACCACCATAATAAGAGTTGCGGTCCATGTGCAATACCTTCTTGCCAGCAACCGACAACAGACCACTTAGAACACATTCCTTGCCAGAAAGAAAGGAGAGAAGAGCTGTTAGCAAATAGCTTATCTACTGCAAAAAGCCAGTGTAGGAAAATATGTAAAAGTTAGATGGGCCTGACCTTTCGATCCTAGCAGGATCTTCTTCAAACGCTAAATGAATTGAAAACAAACTAAGAACACAGATGGACAGACAGTTAAATTGGAAAAGAAAGAAAAGCGATCATGCATATAAAACATTGTTGAGCAAAACCAGGGTAACAAAACTGCATTGTTGTTTACTTTGCATACCATGTATTTCAATTGCATGATAGACCTAAGGCAATAATCTCCAAGATTATAGTCTACTTTTGTACCATATAGGTTACAAAATCACTGAAAAGTCTGTAGGTAGTCATAAAAAGTTCTTCAAAATAACAAGATTTCTTTTACTCCATATAGGTCCATCAATTTTGTCCATTCCATTAAGGCTACAGGTACGGATTAAACTTGCCAACAAAACAAAACAAAATTGACAAATTTCAATTGCAGCATCTATCAATGAAGCAACCTATGTATAACAAGGTATACAAATTTATAGAATGTGGTTAAGGTGGGAAGTCGCGCAAAAGAGTTTGCCCCCCTCACAATCATTAGGTCCCTGTTGAAATCCTGGTCAGGAACAAACTATCCTGATCTATTCCAGTCGCTACTTGGCAGTGTTGTTCAGCGGAGTCATTAGGGGATTTTGGTACTGCTGGTTGTGAACTGGGGTGGATTCTCTTCTTTCATTGGGTTTGGAAACATCTATGTTCACCATTGCTACACTGCAGTGATGATGGACGGAGTACCTTCACCTCCCTCGGTGCTTGAGAAAGTGTTCAGATGCTGAGGCACACTCTCATCCATCAGATGGGAATGTTAAGAAGGCCTAGCTGTCCCAAGAGCATGAATGGATGCCACAATTACAAACTGACCTGTCTGTCTGTACCATCTCTGTTATACCATCAGAACTATCTGTACCATCCTTCTAACCCTTTGGGATTCACAAAACTAAACTAACAGTTTGCCTTACTTGGTGTACTGTTATTAAATCTATTATTGACGAAAAATATGTGAGACAGCCTAGGCCTACCTCAGTCTAACGTTAAAGCCTTGAACAATAGCATTTCATTTCAATAGGGCATAGCCTAATAAGTAAAACAGGAAAGGTATATTTACCCGAAATTTTAGTACTTCGTTAGACGAACTATTTGGGCGTGTAATGTTCTTGCCTTTCTCTTATACAAAGTCCTAGAGCTTAGACTAGGTTTACATTGTGTAATGTTAGCAATATATATTCAGAGCGAGGGTGGGCAATAGGGTACCTCGACCTAGGCTATGTTAGGCTAATAAATGTACACAGAGAATACACAGGTTACAACACTGTACATCTGTCTTATTAACGTCACTAGCTTACAGGCTAACTCCATCTGTCCTTCAAACCACCACAATATAAATATAAATTACCTTGAGGCCCGTCCCAAGTACAATAACATCGTATTCTTCATTCATGATTTCAGTCAAGAAACTTTCCAAAACTCTTTGGAAAAAATCAGGTAATTCTGGTCAGCCTTTGGAGGAACAGTCACCAGGTGTCAAAGTGATCAAGCTGAACGCAAACGCATGAAAGAGTAATAGTGAACAGCACTCATTAAAATAGTCCAAATATTTGCTACCATAGATTATGAACTTTTGAGCTGAAACAGAATTTGGATGAAAATACAATGTGAATAAGTATCACAAACAATTACAACAGATGCAAAGTCTTCAATGTTCCAGTGTTAAGTAACCAAAGATTAATCATGTTCACAATTATTCATCCGCGAGTTAGGGTGAAGTGGCCACTCCCAGAGAAATAGGTGGCGCTCGACCGGAAGGACGGCCGTCCAAGCTCTGAAAAAAAATCATGTTAAAAAGTGGTGTTGGTAATTTCATGCAGGACAGATAATGAAGTTCCTGCATGACAGTTAATTCTCAGAGATTGGACAACAGTCAGCTATTCAGAACATAGAAGTTAGCATTCAGGGGCGTACTGATCGTATTCTGGCCAGATACAAGCAGACAGGTCTGACGAGGGGTGGGTCAAGTGGAGTCAGAGCCCGGGTCCGAGGTCAATCACGGGGAACGAGTGTAATGAGTCATCGCCGTCAGGGTTTCCTTTTATCAGACAGGTTCTAGCCCTATATGCCATCGATTGCAATATAAATTATGATTTTCTCGTCGCCGGGGCCCGGAGCTGGCACTCGGCGTACATACATGCAAGAATATACATGTTATAGTGGTTATCCAACATTCAAGACTTGAACAAATGCTTCAGTGAAAGTTACTTTATCAATTACTTCACAGCTTTATTTTGAAAAGTATCCGAAAATGATACAGCAGGTTAAAATAAAGTTTATGAATGTGATATCTCTAAGTAAACAACGGGATAGAGCTCCCGGTAGCGTAGGGTAGAGGACACGTTGATAATGGATCATGCGTCCCTGGGGGTAATTGGAAGAAAGTCTTTGAAGTCCCATGTTAGTTACCGATTGGTGAATCCAAATAAACGAGTGAAACTGGGTCACTGAATGGTTTCCGTTCATCATAATCTCTTCTCCATCTCTCTAATGTAAAGTTATCGATGGTTCAGATAAAAACTCACATCACACGTAGAAATATCATTCGGCAATCGAAGTAATTATGAGGCCGTTCTTCTTCGGGTTATAATATCCAATCTGACCAAAGGCGTCTCCGTGGCTTACATGGTTGTAAAGAGGAGTAAAAAGGTTGAGGAAGTCTACTAGGATCGACGTGAGTCATTAACAGGCTGGCGCGCAATTGGTCGATAAACACACTCCTAAAAAAGAATAATAATAAATAGACAGTTACAAAAGCATGGACACTCTGTTCAAAATATGCCCTATGCTACACATTGGAATAATTGTTTCTCAGCTTCGCCTAAAATTCAACCGGTCCCCACGCGATAAGTGTGTGGTAGTATCTGTATTGTTCTCGGTCAAATGTGTAGTGTTGGTTCTATTGAAGGGAGTCGTGATACTACACTTTTGACGATGATCACAGTGCCAGTCTCGATGCAACTTGGAAATGATTTGGAGAGTGGATCAGTTCAATCGATTCGTAATCGTACCCAAGCTAGATCAATTGATCTTTAATATGATTCACGATAAACACTCTTTGGATCCGTTTAAATTCAATTAAAGAGGAAGACTACCGAAAACGTTAGTCTCATTTCGCATAAACAATTAAACAGTGGATAATAATCCGTTCATCATTTGGGGTCTTTCTTTTCAGAGCATGGACTAGGCCCCGCCTTTAGGAGAAAACTCGATACTAATTGATATAATGTTTAAGCTGATTGGAAAAACTTTAGTCTCCTTAATTTCAGTCTTCAATGGCAGCCTTTGTAAGATTTGCATCATCTTGAGCTAGAGTCAATTGATGTTCCCTATTGGCAAGTAGCACTACATGTTACAAAACGAGTTTGACTAATATTACCTGATATCCAACGTAAGTTCCTCAAAGCGGACTGTCCATTACGAAATATAAGCGCATAAGCCGTTCTATATATACTTTAATAAAAATAATCTTAAAGACGTCCATAATTAATTTGCGACTTAGTATGTCTTTGAGTTTTGTTGCGGCGCTTTCCGCCCAGTCAATGTTGCTGGGGGGGGGGGGGGATTACTGGGTACTTGTCTTAAACAGTTAATATATTACTTCATATTCAGATTAGGTACCAAATAACGCCTTTTAAAATGTGCCCCTTAATGATCGAGTTTTATCATTCTCGTATCCCATCCAACAAAACCCCTAAATGAACAGTGGAATGTATGCCACCAAAGCTTTTCGTTAAGCCATCATCTCAACGCATTTGCGGTATGAAATGAACACCGTTAGAAGTTATTTTTTGCCTAATCACCATAAGGATGTATTAAGACCGATTTCATTGAAACATCGTCGAGTTCCCGTACCTTTAGCACAGAGAACTATCGTTGTTACTTAAATACTTTTTACGCTAGTCAAAAGTCAAATACGCCTCAAGTTTCATGGAGCACTGTAAACAATTACAATATTTCGATGATCCTCTCTAATGATATAAATAAATATCACGTATAACCTGCGTAAATTTAATAAGCATTGAACAACACCATTTTACTAAAATTCTTAAACGCATTTAGCAAGTTTAATTAACATTAATTAAACAACAGTTCACAATATTGTCTTAATTGATACAAAAATGCTTCATCATTTTGAGGACGATCGAGTGTTAGTAGCATATCTGCTCTCCGATCAACGGTATATCTTGATACTGCACTTGACACAACGCAATTATGATCACATGGGTATATTTCAATGTCAGAGTCTCGGGCTAAGAACGTACAGGTACAGTCAATATTTTAATAAATGTTTATGAATATTATAATCATCGTCTTCGCCGGCGTCATCATCGTTGTCATTATCATCGTTGTTGTAATATTTAATATCATGTCGTTTCCCTTGTTATGGATTGTCTATAGATGAAATATTTGAAATTTAGGGGGCTTAAAGGCATTGAAGACTCGCCCCAAACCGCGTGCGGCCATCTGAAAAAGTTAACTTTCTGTTGCTTGCAAGTGACGTTTTGTTTGTGTCGCTACAAAATGCAGACAGTAATGAAACGTGATACCTTAATTGTTATCTTTAGCTGGACCTGAGATGTCCATCTCTGTATCGTTTGTATACTGTGCTGTGGGTATTGACCGCAGCTTTATGTACTGACTGTACACTAGTGTCTAATTACCGACGGTAGCAAGCTGTGTGTTTATTTTCTGGGGTCGATGGTGGTGTTTAACACTTCTGTTACACCTCATTCGAAACTAGGTCAGATTACCGGCATTAGACGTTTCTTTTTGCGCGAGTCTTCACACCCGTTTTGAGGGGGTTAAATCTCGAATATCCCCTACACCATAGACTCGCCAGGCCCTATAATGCTGTCTTTAAAATAAATGCAGTTGGACTTGGATATATTACGAACTCTATTTATGGCAACTCCTGGATCTTACAACTATTTATTGCGAAAATGGCCTACCATACGTTACCGTCCCCTAGCGTAGAGGGTTGACTGGCCCAATTCCACGAAATATCTAGCCAACGAAACAAGTCTTTCTTGTTGAGAGGTTTTAATTTTTCATCGAAGAATGATTTTCTAACACTCCAACTCTTCCATTTGTGAATACGCCAAAAAACATTCTTTGTTTAGTCATCGCAATGGAGACAGAAAAAATCAAAGGTATACATGTAGGCTAGGCCTATGCTAACTTAGGCCTAACCACAGTAGAGACCCTATAGTAGTCCTACTATAGGGTCTCTAAACCACAGGCGTCATTTAGCCTATTTTCCTTTAGCTTACTACTAGTATAGTCAGTATTGCGAATTACGGAACACTGCGAATTTCGGACACCCCTAAGAAATGCACGATTTCACCATGACAACCTACAGGTAGAGCCAAATTTCACCAAAAAGTACGAAATGACCCGTGTGCAAGTAAATACTTATATATTTGTCAATAAAATGACGGAGATCTATGAAGTCTGTTATAATTACTGAAAGNNGTGATTTCTTTGTCATATAACTGAAGATAAAATATCCAGTTCCATGGAACAAAATGTTCTGTGTGTGTGTGGGTGGGGGGGGGGTGGGATAGGGAATGGGAACGATAGGATACAACCAAATTGGATACTTACCTAGATATTAAATAATTTTAAATCAAGATTCTTTTATGAATTATTCTATTTATATCCTGACAGGCGCAACCCCTAACTTTCCACTTCTTATGGAAGTGGCGGTTCTTGAACAAAACAATGCAGCCAATGATGAGGGACAATTTGATGAGAATGTCAAGGACCAGAAAAGAGCAACGGAAGAAGAGCTTTCAGATGAGAAGGAAACTTCCTCTGATGATGGAGGTAATACACTGAATATGAAAATGCCCATGTAATGTATGCCAAAATACCTAAAGTGTTTATCAGTGACACCAACTTAGGAGAATATAGTGTTGCATGGAAAAATACTATGAAAACTACAACTTGAATGATTTATAAATCACAGTAACACCCAACCTCAATATTGTGATACTTTTTGATAATCTCCAGATACTTTTATAAGTGCTATACAAAATTTGCAATCAATTTTGTTTCAACTTGCAAGCCTTTCTCTGTCACCCTTGCAGTTAATTAATATTCTTTGTTGACAACAAAGTACATCTCACATGTGAGTGTGTTTATACATGCGTGTGAATGGGAATTAGCCATTGTTTGTAAACCATATCCAGCTTGCCTGAACTTTGCATCTGGTGTTTTGGTTGCATTTGTTATTGGTTGAGGTCATTTGTCATTTAAGGTGGTCAGTAGGGGGGTAGTATGAAACTTTTGGCTTTTTGAATGCTGAAATTTATGGTATTGTTTTGTGTTGAGTTTGGTGTTGCAATATTCCGTACAGTATGTTGGTTAGTATTTTTCTATCAATTGCTGTACCACATACATTTTGTTTCACTGTAATGTGGAAAACAACTCATTATGTTCTTGGTGGAGTTCAGATTTAATCTGTGGTAAGTAGTAGGTAAAACTACTTACAAACTCGTTTCCTTGCAGTCTTATACAGTATAATTGGTGGGTGTACAGTAGGTAAATAGATTGAGTCAGTAAAGTGAGCGATTCATTAGGTTAAAAGTATGAAAATGGCGGTGGGAATACATACTGTAGGGATTCCATTGAGTAGTTTGGTAGCAGGACTACGTGGAAGGTGTTAGGGGATGGTGTTGGGGATAAATTGAAGACATCGTTTAAATTGGTTTGCTGTGCCAGTCTGCTTATCAATAGCTTGAATTTGATATAACTGTAAGAGAAGAACAGTTTAAGGCACAGCTGAGGTCCCAAATGATTGTAGACATGGGCTTGAGTGGTCATCTACATTTTTGGGATCTACTAAATAGAAGGTAATCCTTCCTAATACAACAGCCTGGTACATAACAATATCTATGATGCCTGTAATCTAGCTGCTCTTTTGGTCTCTTATGCAGAAGCAAAATCCAATGAATCTGACGGTGATTGGACTCTGGAAGCTGCATCGCAAAGTCGCCATAAGCAAAAAGTGGACAGAAGAACGCCACAGAGACATGCATATCAATGTCAACTCTGTGACAAGATTTTGAAGAACACCTGTGGTTTGAAAAGTCATATAAGGGGCCATTCAAAGGATCACAAGCATCTCTGTCAGTATTGTGGGAAGGCGTTTGATGGCAGTGAACATCGTAAAGAACACGAATTGGTTCATACAAAGGAACGCCCCTATGCATGCGAAACCTGCGGGAAGAGATTGAACTCAAAGAGAGCGCATAGGAGGCACAAACAGACTCATTCAGAGGAACGCTTCAAATGTGGAGTCTGCAGTCGACTGTATAAGAATCGGTTATCATTAAAAACACATGTTTGCAAACCTG
>JAIPMN010001285.1:0-16599 GCA_020650975.1 Apostichopus californicus | reverse complement strand
ATATTGAACATTACAGAACATTGGAAATATCAATTTTAGGGGTGGAAAACCTCTATGTTATCATTTCGTGTTGGTTTACTGTGTATTTGCCCACATACATACTGTTGAGTTCGATCACTGGTCAGGTCATAGTAAGGTGGGTGTTTCATCTCAAGAGCAATCTACAGTTTTCCCATCTGAAATGACTTTCTAAATTGAAAAGTTTGAGTTAAATTGTTGAATTGGAAGCCACCCCGACGTGTAAGTTGTAATCCATAGGCCCTTGCGGGTTTCACCCACATTTGTGGTCGCTTAAGTGTTGTAAAAATAACTGCTGATTATTATTATTATTATTATTATTATTGTTCTTATTATTACTATTATTATATGATTATTATTACAAATAACAGCATGCAAAGATGGAAATCTATTCGTGACCTTGCTGATTTTTTTATCCCGAACCTAATTGATTTTTGTTTTATGTAGAGATCAAAGGTCATTTCAGGTCAACAGTCCCGAAAAATTTGTAAACAAGGTCCAAAAGTGAAGCTTGAATCAACTTCACGATATGATAAGTGGATCCATGTCCTTATACAATTACAGTTTGTGCACATTACAGCTTTGCATATGAAATGCAGCTCAAGGAATCAGTATAAACCTCTCTCTTGGACTTTAAAGAGTGTATACAGGGGACATGCAGGGACGACTGAATAAGTGTTCACATTTTTTGAAGCAGTTTTGAATGGTTCTTAATTTATACTATTTTCCTGGGTACAAAATCTGCTATGGATCTTGACTTGTATAACTATCTGTATTGCGATACTTGATAAATTATTCCTTGGACATGCCCTGAGCTCATTCAATTTCTTTGTTATATTCCTCATAGCTAATAATTGTATCAATCTCACATTTAAAAGCAAGGCAGGCTCTGTTATTTAAAAGGATGTTATAAAATGTTTGTCTTCAAAATTTTTGCAAGCAAGAGTTTCCTGTTTTACGCCTTGATCATAAATCATCTGCATTTAAATGTTATTATACTTTCACTGTAAACAAGATCAGATTCAAGAATGCTCAGGCCCATCCTCATGAATCAACTATCACAGTAAAGCTATGCCTGTCATACTGTTGGAGTAAGCAAGACTTCAAAGTCTCAATACGTGTATCTTGCTGATGAATATCGGAAGACAAACTTTCGAAGCAGATTCAGTGTTTCTTATTCTAAATGCCTCACTTACCAGGTGGGTTTAATGGAGAAAAGCTGTCGCAATTGAAAGAAAGAAATTTATTTTCTGTTGCTCTTATCGCGCGAACGTTTTACCGTAAAATCACTGCGACCGCAGAAGAAAGATATTATTCAAGAGAAGGGACCTTACACAGACTAGCCACAAAATTGAAATTATTCCTAGGCCTAACGGTCGAAAACAAAACAGGGAGATTTGATTGACTCATGATTTGTTGGGCTGGGCTTATAAATTTTGATTGAAGTTTGTTGAATCTACTGACTCGATAATAAATCTGGCGAATTTTATTCAATTCAAAATGTTTAACGACAGATAACTCATTAAAAAAAAGGAATATTGATATGGAAATTGCAAAGAACGGTGTCTTTTTCACTGAGCTTTTAGTGCAGTAAGCTGGAAAGGTCGAAGTTTAAATTTGGCAAACACGTCCTGAGACTTTAAAGACCAACTATGGAGACAAATTTTTATTTTATTAATTTGGGAGTTTACATACCCATAATCAACATGTGTAAAAATCATCTTCGAAAACCTACTATAACCCACCAAAAAACGACCACGAAAATGGAAATTTTGGGTAGTCACGTGACATGTAGGTCTCTGGAATGTCTGAAAACAGAGATTGACCAAAGGAGCCTCTGGTCACCGTGTGACGTCATTATTGGTATACATACTGAACAAGAATAGACCTAAAAGATGCCTCATGCGTGATATGTGACAGGAAAATGGCTTACGTTACTGTCAACGAATTACCAAAAAGATACTAAACATAATCAAACAACTACGAGAAGACGCTGACCCGAATCGACCAGGGTATAGCATACATGACTAAGCTTTGAACAGCTGAACATAGTACTTACTCGTTTTAATATCCAAAAGTACAAAACACAGAAAAAGTATCCTTTCAATAAACCAAATTTAGCAGTGAATATCCAAATCCACGTTTCTCGTTCAATCCTGGGCGAAATACTACCGTGACCGTAATTCCATAGAGTTAGGTCTAGTTGAAACAAGCCTTGACCAGTAACATCCCACAGTCACAAGACAGTCACTAACGAAATAAAACGTCCGATCGCTACATAGTATCCGTTTTTATTTAACTCCTTGGACCATGCATATGCCGGAATAAACATAACGTACAATATAACACACGTATCACAAACTCACAATACTAACTGGAATACAACAAATGAAATAGATAAATGCGATGAAATCCTAACATGACTATTTACACATGCTGTGAGCCAACCCCGGCGGTAGTTGTAGCTCACTACATGTACTAACGATGCTACCCTCTAGGCACGGTATATACACGGTCATCTCTTACAGTAAATATTAAACTGTCAATTCACTCAATTGGGTGATATAATGTTACTTGTAAGGACGTCCAGGGCGTGTTTATGAGGAGACTTGAAAGGGTCAATTTCACATTAGCTATGTCCGCCACAGCTTTCGGCAGTATATTAATTTCGCAGAATGAGACATTTGCAGCATACACAGAAGCAGGGTTATGCATGTGGACTCATGGGCATGAGATACTCCGGGTGCTGAAAAATCTTTCCGCATGGATCTCACGAAATTGATCCAAATTTAGTCTACAGCGTTTTACGTCGGTTCTTCTAAGTTCGGAAAACTAAAAAAGCTGATGCTTTTGTTGGCTGAGGTATAACTGCAACCTCCAACAACACAGAATTGTGGCATTTCGGGGAAAAGGGAGTATATAATATCGTTGATGTTTTTTGCAGCTCAAGTATACAACTTTACACACTAAAAGTATTGTTGTGAGTGAGGTATACCAACAGTGACGTCACATGGTCACCTGATGTCTTAGGAATGTTTCAGGAATGTCTGAAATAGGTTTCCTAAAAAGCTGACTATTCTTCCCATTTTTCACGTATTTAACGTCCGAAATTGGTAAAGTTAATTACAGCAATGTAATTGGAGTGAGTTAAGGATTACATACATGCAAAATGGTGGGATTTTATGTTCATCGAAAAGTCTCCATAGTTGGTCTTTAACCAAATTTATATGATCAATGTAAGTAATCATGTTTCAAGCCTCTTTAGTTTGGGGGAATATCCTTTTTGTTATAAACAGGGCCTCTTGGTCGCCAAATCAGCAAACAACAATTCAATCAGGCTGTTTTAGCTGTATGGTAAGTTATAGACTTGCAGCCTACTGTATTCAACTTTCCCATTAGAAACTTGTCAGTTGGGAGAGTAAGGTAGACTGACAGTTGATGCGAATATACAACTTTGTAGTCTTTACCAGTCCATTTATGGGGGAAAAAGTACACTTGAAATTTGAGACATTTATAATTCATAAGTTACAAATCATATGATTGGTTTTCTGTTTATGATCAAATTCAAGTTTGAAGCCAAGGCGCATTTCACTTTAGATCATTGAAAAGGAGAATCTCTTAAGATTCCTGTAAATTTAAATTACTACATATATATGTAAAATTATTAAACTTACATTTTGTACTAGCCATGACTTCATTTTACATCATCACTATTAAAAGTACCCTCAAAACTGCATTCCCCTGGGGCCATGTTTGCTGATGGTCATTTTTCAGCCAGGATTTTTTTCTTCTTTCAATTAGATACTTCTAGGTCAGAATGCAGTTCAATATTTTGTTCAGAATATTACAGAGTTCAAAATACAGTTGTAAAGATTCTGAGACAAAGATTGCAAAAAAAGGTATTATCCATCTCTCACTGTATATGTTAACAGTCCTGTTAAAGTTTCGAATGTCCACCAACTAACTCAAAAGCTGAAGTATATATCCTGGGTGGTCACTAAATATCTTATTATAATGGGCAATAAAAAATGTACCTAGTATAAAATTGGATTCTCCCACTCTCTGTACACATAATATATGAATCAATCGATTGATTGGTTGGTTGATTGATAATATATGAAGAATGTGAAGTTGAAAGAAAGCAATTACTACTTAATTTCCTCCTTCAACTCAAAGAGCAACCAGATTGATAAGATACTGTTCAAGTGTACATGTATGAAAGAAAAAAAAATGTATGGTAGCATGACTAAATGGATACAGTTGATTCACTTTTACTGTATACATGCAGAAGTAAGCCATACATGTGTATGTGATGTCTTGTTAAGTTTGTGTTCAGAAAAGTTTCCCTGTAAATGTACAAAAGGTTCTCATTGTGTATTTGACTGATGCATACAGTTCATTGGTTTTGCAATAAATTCACTGTTCAAGATACTGTATGGTAAACCACTTCCTCATGAATCCATTGAGGTTTTAGATTATTTCAAGCAAGGGTGAATGAACTGGTGGTGGTTGCTTCCAAATAAATGTGACCTGAAATGACCTCATTGTCAGTCAGTTGCCTGTGGAACCTACAGGTGGTCAAAACAAGACCTGCAACCCTGCTACTTTGGGTTTTGTAAACATAGAGATATTACCCATTGCTCTGGTTTTCAAGGAAAAATAGCCCAAAGGGAAATAATGACCTTTTAAAATGAAAATTTATGAGCCATTGTTGGAAAAAAAGGGGGGTAAAGTTGGGTACTGAAGGTCAAAACTATGGAAAGACTGGAGTGATTATCGTTCGTTTTTCATGTGGTCTGAGTACTGTTTGCTGGTTTCTATAAGCTTACAGTAGTTCTAGTATTATTAGGCTACATGAGAGTCTCGGAACATGCTAGGATATAGATCATGAGCTTTAAGTGATTATGTGCGTTTTGAGAAAGGAAGTTCATAAGATAATGCTTGGTCTTTAGTTTGTCCTTGTTTTTAAATATGCAGTACCACCGGTGTTGTTCATGGATGAAATATGTCATTTTAACATGACAGTGATAATTAGCTAATTGGAAACGGCTTAATAACAATACAATTTTAAGCAGTCAGTGGACTAAATTACATTAATTTAGGTGGTTTTACACATTTTGCGCTATGAGTTCTTCGGAAGATTTTGCGCCTTATAAGTACCATTTATTATTATTATTATTATTATTATTATTATTATTATTATTATTATTATTATTATTATTATTATTATTATTATTATTATTGTATGGTGATGTATGCACTTATGTGATCTATCACAGCCTGATACATCAGAAGATACTAGTAACTGTAAGTTATTGATGCTGTTAGCTACAAAGAAAATAATGACAGATAATGTCCAGGTTTTCAACAGCATGATCATAATTACTAAACAAAGAAGGATGAGGATAGTTTTAAAAATAACATTCAAATTTATGTGATAACGTTCGCTATTGTTTACACTAGTACTAAGAACATTGAGGGTTTGTAATGAAAGTAGATAAAAAGCTCACTCTTGGATCATATTTAGTCCATATTCATAAATGACTCTTAAATTGAAGTCAGTTGGTTTCACCTGCTGACCCAACAGAGGATAAAACAGAGCTACTGTAGCAGTTACAATAATGTGAACCACACCCATATCTGTCTTAATTTCGTAGAGGTGTGAATTCTAGGGACAGCTCTAAAAGTGAAGTACTTACTTAAGTCTGAACATCTTCTGCATGAAGGCATTTCTGTTTGTGTTTTTTAACACATGTTAAACATGGAACATGTCACATACAACTGTACACTTATGATACATGAACATGGTATTGGGAGTTATACACGCAGTAGTGCAAAAACTGATCTACGGTACTACATACATATTGTTCAGTAGTAACTATTACCGCAGTGGGTGCACCCCTCTCTACCAACCAGTTCTTGATAACAATCAGCAAGTCATGGATCTACACATAGCATAGATCACAAGATTCTTACAGTTTGTAACATAGTCTCAGGAGAGCTCCTTTTTGGTGTAAATAGTGAAGATTCTTAACCATTCCTTCAGTAGGATTTATTTTTGCAATCATTTTATGCTTTTCCTTTTTTTTCCTGAAAAGAAAAACACAAAGAAATTGTATAATACATGGATCTGGGTTGTAGTGGTGGTGGGGGGGGAGGTGCTGGGATGGGTGTCATGCTTTCTGATTAGGTGACAGTTTTAAACTCAGTTTGTGGACCTGATTTACATAGATCTGGAGAGTTTGGCAATTAGAGGCATATAAGGTGTAACCTGTACGTAGACGTAAGTAATCATACTGTAGTAATGCCACTGGTGCCATAGGAGCTGCATTGTATCAGGGAGTTCCATAGCAACTCCCTGATTGTATCTTTATTGTATTTTCACAATTTCCTTGACATACCCCCATTTTAGAGGGGCATATTTACCTGCCCCGTTGCCCTATGCTGTGTGAAGATCAACACTTATCCCAGATGATGATAGGTTTGGGAGCTACTTATTATGGTCCTGTAAACCTTCATTGAAAATATATTTGAATGGGGGGTCAGGAGGGTGATGTTTCTTTATAAAATGGTAGGTATCACAACAGAAGGTGACCCTACCTGAACCCCAATAACTTATAGGGCCAGTATATTTGGATGACTGCTTTTATGTGATCCTGGCATTTCTCAGCAGGAAGGTTTGGTTTCCCTCCCACTGAATGTTGGAAACAAATTATATTTTATGGGGCAATACTGTAGTTCTTCTAGAATTATTGAACTTAAGACAACATTTCTTTCTTTTGTTAAATGTATAGTATATATAGATGCATGTATTTTTCATTGGCAATTTTATTGTTATTTAGTTCTTCCATACTATCTGCACACTCTGTTTGTTAACAAGTTGTCATGACAGTAGAAAATAACTGTTTAAGAAATTTTCTCAATATCTTGACTACCATGCCTCATCCTTTCCTCAACTGTCTCCATCTGCCTGGTTCCAGAAGAAAATTAATAATTAAAACTAAAACGTAAAATAAAATAAATACCTACCACAACCAGATACTGTATTCCAATTTCCTTGACCATGGTGTCCAGCCTACATTACTAATTGTGCAATCATGAATTTGGTATGCTTAGCTTTTTCCATCTTCAGACCTGTTGCAATGTTTATCAAAGTGAGTGTTAGTAGTAACAAGTAGGTTTATAGTACAATATATATCATACAAATTTGGCTGCCCAGGATGGATTAAAACATAAAGTAACATTCAAATGTCTTACTTCTTAGGAATAGTGTTTAGCAAACTGCCAATGTGTAGGTGATCATTTTAATCTAATTCCCCCCCCCCCCCTCTTTCTTGTTTTCTGAAAAGTGCTCTGCCATTTACAGAAAACTTAACATGTATATATACTGAAGAAGCATATATAGTGAATATATACTGTAGTGTGTGCACACAAAGGTACAGCAATATAAACAGACGTACTGTAGGAGTACTGCATTATATCTGCCCTCCCACTGTTCAATAATTCACTGCTTTAGTGTTTGTATACTCATCTAATCCAGACTGCAAGAGGAGTTCTTTATTTATTAATTTGGGTGGTTAGAGCTTCTGATCAATGGGATGCATTTCTCTCATTCCTCCAGGAGGCACATACATCCTCAGCGGCTGTGTCAATGCACGATTCTGGAATTCCTCAGAGGAGAGTCTTTGGAGGCAAGAAGCATCAGCAGCTGCGGGAGGAGGAGGAGGAGGAGGCAGCACAACGAGAGGTAGTGAAACAAGACAACACAGGGAAGAAGTTTATGTAAGCAAAGAGATGATAAATCACTTTAATTCTAGGTCTACAAGAAAAACGTTCAACTGTTGATAACTAGCCAGAGCTCAAGCCCACCCGAATTGTTTGTAGTACTAGAACCTTACCATCCAGTGACATGGTAGAGTGCCATGGTAGAGCAGATGTGGTAGAGTAGAGCCATGGTAGAGTAGACGAAGGCCGTGGCAATAGAAGCAATGAAACCCAGCATCTAGGAAGTTGTGGGATTGAGCCCTGGCTGGCCAAAGTAAGGTTAGGATTTCGGTCAGGAGAAGTTCATAGTTACTGTACCCATCTGAAATGGTCTTCCAAATGGTAGAAAATCCAAAATGAACTAATGTTGTAATTTAGATAGCTATCTGACATGAAGAATAATATATAAGCCATTTGGCATATCCAACATAAATATGTGGCCATTCAGTATCCTAAAAGTAACTGCCTAAGTTCCAGCCAGATATTACCATCAAACTGTGAGCTCATATATGTGTAAGGTTTTTTCACATGTTGGACCTTATCAGGAATATCAACCAGGTGGAACAAGTATTCCAAAGTTAGTACCACTCTGTAGTCTGTACTTACACTTGAACAATTCCAAACTTTTATAGTTCTAATAGGGAAAGTATTTTCAACATTACTCATATTGTGAGTAGAAATTCTCTGAAGTGTGACTTGAAAGAGTCATAATAATAGAAGTATTTGTCCCCATTTGGTGGCTGAAATTAAAACCAAGTAGTTGTTCTGATGTAGCTTTTGGCAATTGTGTAAATGTGTTTAAGGCCAGTGCAGTTTCAATTTTTAAGAATAACATGTGTTCTCCTATGAGTCAGTGAAATGTAGATTTGAACAGACTACTGTATATAAGAGCCCAGTTTTATATTACCAAATTTACATCGTCTTAATTTCACCTTCTTTTTTTTAAATATCGCAAGTTATGCACTGTTCATTAATGAAATATTCCGCCTTGAAAAAGCAAGAGCTTACTAAACATGGAACAGTAGTATGTTACTACACCTACGTGAGATAAATCAGTGTTCAAACTTTGCCGTGCAATTTACTTCTTCCGAAGCGAGAAGAAAAATGTGCGTTGAAAGATTTCCGATTTTATTACAGCGCCGGACTTTGTGGCAACACTGTTGACATGTAGATAACTAAAGGAACTGATGCATTAACCGCTGACAGTTTATATGTGTGTGTTTCTCTTAATATGCATTGTAATTTCTAGCTTCCCTCTGCTCTTTGAAGTCCGAGCATCCTCCCGATAGAGGGGTTTTATGCTCTTGACCCTGGCAGGATAAGTGAGAATAATGATGGCTATAAAAAATAATATTGGAAACAACTTTTCCAGCTATGATGCCATTGCTCAAGCCTGTAAATTTTGTTTCCAATAAAACCTGTCTCAGGTGACACAGACTGTTTAAGACACAGTGAAGCGTAGACCACAGTACGCTATAGTCAGCTGTGTGATTAAATTATTAGCTCAAGCTGCTACCCAGGCTGTACATACATACATGTGTAGAAGAAATCATATACTGAGTTATTGGTAGTGCACCAGTATATGGAATAAGGACTTCATTCATGTATGTATAACAACTGTATTCAACTATATAGTAGATTTTTAGGATGCCTTAAATATTATTGACATATGTATCTCCACATTGGTTCATTTTGGCTTTATTTCATTCAATGAGCGCTCTTTCGAAGTCAAGTAATAGCCAGAAGTTTCAATTTCTGCTAGATTCTCTGGAGTGATCTTAACCATACAAGTCATACTGCTGCACACTGTACAGTATATACTGCACATGTGTGTATACATACAGTACTTACTTGATCATGATCTCTAAGTTTTGTGTTTATACATGCTCAGACAAAGTTACAACACAGACACAATTAGCATTAATCATAATGCAACCAGAGAGGCAACTTGATGTATGCATCTATGTCAGCTGTAGAATGAACATGTTAAAAGAATCATGTCTAGGGTCAGAGGTCAGGCAAAAGACAACCAAGAATTGGTACTGGTCATGTGATGAAGCTTGATGCCTAGTGACTGGTTTACAGTACAATAATAGACAGTGAGCTGTGGAAGTATATTATCTCAGTTGTTATGTTTTTCTACTGATAAAGTATTGATCAGCTGACAGCAGCAATTTATCACCTTTATTCCTCATTGGACTTCTTGTTGTACTTTGAAAGCACTTCATGTCCCATGTTAAGGAAGCCTTCATTCACCAATTATATACTACAGAGTTCCAAGGTCCCATTTCCAATCTCACTTTTGCTATATATAATGCCCTATTGATGACATACAGAGCTGCCTGACAGAAGTACTTTGATTGGAACAAAGAAATGAAAAACTTAAGATTCTTAACCTGACTACATGTGGAGCTTGCACTTTTAAGGCAGAAGTATTCAAAACATGACCATGAACTGTGGAGTGACCATAATGGTAAATTAAAAAAGAGTTTGCAAAACTGCGCTGGGAAACCAAATCTCTCAGTCCTTGCATAACCACAGGTTTTTGTATATACATGTGTTTCGTATCGTTATCACTGACCCGTGAAATGAGTACGCTTGTCAAAATGGCCCCTCTTAATTTCACCAGACTAAGACCTGCTTTCCAATGAATTGCACAGTATTTCCATGTAGAGAGAAGAATCTCCCTTTAAGAAGTGTTAAGAGCCATATAAAGCCTAGTCAATAGGGCTGCACTGGCACTGCTACCTCAATGCCAACACAATAGGACACTTCTGCTGTTGAATAGCATTCCATAATAGGCTAGATTAGCTGTGTTAAGAATAAACCATTTGGCACTCTTCCCTGCAGTCCATTTTTCAATGTATTCAATTCCTGTTTCAGGGAGCAAATCTGCCTCTCAAATGAAGTGTATTGTTATCCTCTTCCAGCTCAGTAAAGGACTTCTATTATTAAGCAGGCCTGAGCTCTCCTTTTGTCAGCACAAATGAGATTTTCTATGAATAAGGAGGTCAAACAAAAGATTGCTGTCAGAGTTGGTTACACTTTTTGTCCACACCTGGAGGATGGCCTCTCCCATTGGAGGAGATCTTAAAGGAATGTGGAATATACTGTATGTTCAGTGTAGATAGTATATCTTCCCTATATCGACTTGTGATTCCTCACTTACACAGTATACAGTAACAATAGCCATGATCACATGTATGATTACAGTCACAGTGTACTGAATGTAAGGGTAAAATGAATTAAGAATGGATCAAGTTGATTGGTTTTCATCTCCAGACCTCTATCTGAAGTAAATTTTCGTAAAATGTAAAGTTTAATATTTCCTTACCTGTTTTTGACACTATTAAATTCATTTTTTCCCATTCATCAGGTCTATAAATGTGGTAAAATGATGACATAATTTGAAAGTGATAATTTGAGAGAGAACGGCCTTCTTGAATTGAATTTAAAGCAATTCTTTGATTAAAAATTTTTGTGAAGTATACATGTGATATAGCCAAACTATATCACATTCTGGATAATGGAATTTGCTAAATGCACTTGAGAAAGTTGCTTGTGAGGCCATTGTTGCCAAAAATTTCTTAAATTAAATGAACAAATGGAACTTTGCCAACTTTTGACACATAAGGAATGAGTCTGTGTGAGGAAGAGTCCAAAGAAACTGTAAGTTAAATCGGGGAATAAGTTTAGTTATTCAAATTTTGCAAAGCGTTTTTTTTCTTCTAAATACTCTGTTTCCTGTGTTCACTGCTTATCTTTGCACATGTATGTATAATATATCTAGCAATTTGAACCATCTTATGAAGAAGCATTTTGTGATGCTATACTGGGCAAATGCTTCCCTGTTAAATATCAATTGACTTAGTACTGTTGGTAGCTCTACTGACATAGTTTATTTTATCTGGAATTGTGGTCATTTGTACAGTTCCTTAACAAAGTCAGTACCTTATCAGTGTTGAGGACTTACAAAAGGAGAGTTTTACTGCTCACCAAGCTGTTTGTTGACCATCAACCAATAAACTATTTTATCTGGCTAATAGCGTATGTGGTCAAACTTCATCAGTGTTCCTGCTCAACAAATGCACACTGATGGGAAACACTTGCTTAACAAAGAGAACTGGTGTGAATCTATAAACCTTAGAGGGAACCCTGAACTGTATTTTTAGCTTGTACAGTTCAATAGCTAGATTGTGGGTTGAAGTAGAAACAATGTTGTACTTACCATAATTGATGGTTAAAGGAAAGATTATTGATGTCTAGAAACTATTTCGCTCCTTTTATCGACCAAAATTGGCAAGGTAGAATATGTGTGAATAAAAATTACATGATTTGGTAAGAGCCTACAGGTTAACTAGACTACAGCTCTGAATAATGATCCCATAGTATCATGACCAGGCTATCATGAGAGACTCAGAGTGTCACAGCCTACAGGTTTACTAGACTACAGCTCTGAATAATTATCCCATAGTATCATGACCAGGCTATCATGAGAGACTCAGAGTGTCACAGCCTACAGGTTTATAAGACTACAGCTCTGAATAATGATCCCATAGTATCATGACCAGGCTATCATGAGAGACTCAGAGTGTCACAGCCTACAGGTTTACAAGACTACAGCTCTGAATAATTATCCCATAGTTTCAAACTTTCAACACCACAGTATAGTGTGTGTTCAGTTTTCATGTGGGAAATGTCTCTACAGAACCATAGCACAATTATTTTCTATGACAGAATAAAAACGAAGATGTGTTGAACACGCTGCACATATTGTTTTATTAACTGTTTTACATAGTATTTAATGTTAGTAAACCCATAACAATTTTAAAATACACTTGACTGGAAATGATGGGTCAAGGTTCACTTTACATGGTTTTCACTTGAATTTGAGATGTTTATTTGAAATATTAATTTCTGTTCCCCCCTCTGTCGGTTGGTTGAGTCTTATCGATTCAGTAGGTGGGATGTTCGTTTCTAGCCTAATCTTGTTGTTTGTATCGTTACAAACCTTGTTATATCTATCTCTAACCATTATATTTGAGATCTCCTCCGTAAGTAGGAGATATTTTTGCAGATTGAAATCAATTGAATTTCAGAAAAACTGCAGGGCGTCTCGTCGTGCTCGTTCAATGAGGAATATAAGCTGCGAAAACGGTTTCCTATTGATCCGTCTGACCCTCAATTAGAAGGGAAACCAATTTGAGGTGGTTTGTGATATCCCAAGTCTAATAGAATCACAATTACCTGCTAAGAACGCCCACAGGGAGATGGAAACTCAAACCTGACTCACCCCAGTGGTACGAGGAGAAGAACGAAAAAACTTAAAAAGTTGTTAGGGTCGGTGTTGAATATATATATTTTCTTCTTCTTCTTCTTTTTTTGTCCCGGTACTGAGGCATGTAAGGGAATGATGTTGCATGCATTGAACATTCCTTTGGGGGTAGTAGGATGATTAACTGTGGACAGTCATAACTAGGTCCTTAAGCTTGAATTTTTTTTTTTTTTTTTTACCCCTGGCTATGCATGGAGAGAAATTTGTTTGTACGGCTTGAACTTGTTATAGGATAGGAAAATATATTGGATTTGCAGTTGATAATTTGGTGCATATGATTCCATGAGTGTCTTGTGGGAGATGTATTACCTTAAGGTCTTGTCACGTTTGAGCATCACCGTAGAGAGGCCCGGGGAAAAGACATGATTCACATGACACGATGAATTAATGAACACAGTTCTACTTGAATGTACATTATAACCTGTAAGGGCTGTGACTCATAACTACATCTCTTGTTATTAATATGGAAGATAACGTTTTGATTAATGGATGCTGTAGACTTTGTATGATTGATGCGTCCAAAGAAACATGAGCTGTAAGAGCTTCTTCATTCAGAAATTTTGTCGGAGGTGTTCATGGAAGCAAATCTCCTACAGCAGGGTATCACTTTGTTAAATATACATGTTTATATAGGTCATAACAGCAAAGCTGGTGAGCTACATAATTGACTGATCATGCCTATATATTTTAAATATATCCATCAATCAGTACGGTCCATGATACCCATCTAGTTCATTCTACCTTTGTTCATTCACCCATCCATGTATTCATCCATATATCTATCCTTCCCTTAATTCATTTCGTCCTTTCAATTCATTCCTATGATTAATCTATCCATCCATCCTGGCAATAATTCCATTCACTCACAGATTCATCCATTCATTGATTTCATCCATCCATCCATTCATACTTATAGCAGTCTACCCATGATGCATGCATTAATCTATTCATCCATCCATCCGGGCAATACTTCCATTCACTCACAGATTCATCCATTCATTGATTTCATCCATCCATTCATACTTATAGCAGTCTACCCATGATGCATGCATTAATCCATTCATCCATCCATCCTGGCAATCTATCCATTCACTCACAGATTCATCCATTCTTTGATTTTATCCATTCATTCATACAGCAGTCTACCCATGATGCATGCATTAATCTATCCATCCATCCAGGCATTCTTTCCATTCACTCACAGATTCATTCATTCATTGATTTCATCCATCCATTCATACTTATAGCAGTCTACCCATGATGCATGTATTAATCTATCCATCCATCCGGGCAATATTTCCATTCACTCACAGATTCATCCATTCATTGATTTCATCCATTCATTCATACATAAATCTACTCATGATGCATCCATCCTTCCTTCTGTGAATCAATCCCTTCTGTCTTTCAAGAAGTTTTGATGAAATGTTTGACCTAGTTTTGCTTTGGATGGTAGGTTACAAATTTGGGATTTTTAGGAATTTAAAGCAAAAAATACATGGTACTGTAGGACCATTGTTGGAAATGGCAACAAAAGTCCTTATCTTCCACCAAAGTGCTCAGATAAGTGGATGTTTACTGTACAGTTATAGTATCATAGGACACTCACAATATGACTGAATCATGTATACATGTGCATATTGAAACACAAGATCTACTGTACATACATGAAAGACACATTGTAACGAGCAGGACTGGAATCGATAAGCTCCCATCAGATTCAAAATCAGGTTAATTTAATTTACATGAATAGATAACTAACTCTGAGGGTGCCTGACATGTTCCTTAATTAGTGGCAGGGTTCGGTTTCTTCCGGAAGAAACCTATTTCTTCCGGGGACGTGGAAGAAACTGGAAGAAACCTGTTTCTTCCAGGTTTCTTCCAGTTTCTTCCGGAAGAAACTGGAAGAAACCGGAAGAAACTGGAAGAAACTGTGAAAATTGGCATATAGGCAGCACAGCCCACATACATAATAAAGAGACAAATAGCTTACCACCACCTGACTGAAATGCATACCATTGAAACCATCAAAATATGATATTTTGGTTTTGATTATCATTTTGGGTTTTTTCTACACCAAAAGATGTTTGCTTATAAATCACAATATTGAAAGACTACTTATCATCTCGCGATCCCCCCATCAACCAGAATTGCATAACTGGCCATACTTTATGAATGATTAACCTGGATTGGCCCATGCACTGAGGATTTAATACTTGTAATGAACACCAAGCAAATAGCCGAACAATATTTATTAGATTTAGGCAACAGTTTAATTTCTGCAACTCCCTAAATTACAACTTGTAGTTAATAGGAGGACTTGTCATCCCAACAGCAAATGAACAAACATCCACAATTAAACACAGCTGGCCACGAGCCAGCCCTCATTTCACACTACTGTACAACTTCCAGTCGAATCTGTAACCCTCATGTCTTGAGTTCAATCTCCACAAAATATGGTCATAATGGTCAATGTAATCGTAGTAATGAGTGTGCATTGTAGTAGGCCTACACTAGTTTCCAGGGAACACTTGTCCCTCCACTCAAAAACTAGTTTTTAACTAAGAACTGGGCTATAATGAGGACCATTCTGGTCTGCAAAATATTGCTTGCCCATAGTTGTTCCCTTAAATGTTGGATGCTACAGTAGCCTAGTACTATATTGTGTACAGTATATGTTGGAGGCAGGTCATGTGCTCCAAACCTAGATATAGACTACCTAGATGACACTATAGTGCTTCTTGTCCAATTTATTACATAGTTAGAAACCATTGCAGGTTGTTATGAAACTTTATCAACAGTTTTTCCCAAAAAAATGAGTTTCTTCCATTTTGTCCGGAAGAAACCTATTTCTTCCGAGTGGAAAAAACCGCGGTTTATTCCGCGTTTTTTTCCGCCCCCGGAAGAAACCTGCGAACCCTGATTAGTGGTGCATACAGTAGCTAAGTATTAATCGTAATGTCAAGTTACGTTTCAGCTTGTCCACTCAGCTAAGTTATTGGGTTAAGCCCTCCCGTGTGTCGTCGCTTCTCTCATGTCAACTTCAAGTACCATAAATTACATCATTGCTTGAACAAATGTAGATTATTTTACAGTTGGTTTTAATTTACTGAACTGGTTTCTATTGACACTGATATGACTTTTGTCAATGCAATTTCAATCTAGAAATCCAAATTAATGTGGGTTACTTAGTTTGAGGTAGTCATGAGAAATCCAATGTAATGTGGGATGGTGCATGCATAGTTTGAGGTAGTCATGTTTCATTTTCAAAAATGGAGTGAAAAGTCAAAAAGTTTGGAAAATATTAAAGTCTGCTTGACATGTGACTGATGATAATAATGATATGGAAAGTGTCTGAAATGGATGATTTTGAATATGATTCAATCATTGCCTTTTGGCTCCTTTAATCAGTATTAAACAACCTTCAGTTTGCTGAAAACAACTCTAGGAGGATGGGTGTCTTATTTTGATCAATCAATTTA
>JAIPMN010001284.1:0-26308 GCA_020650975.1 Apostichopus californicus | reverse complement strand
GAAAATGATGACACCGTGGTCCCCGGATGATTGCATGAATTCTTCAAGATCCTGATGTGATATAGATATGTATACATTGACGTCAGTAAATAACATATTACATACAGCTAAGATAAGAGAGTAAAACAAATAATCCTATATCTGTTGTCCGTCTTGAGACAAACAAAAAAGTGAAAACATAAAAAAAAAAAGGAAAATTAATTTTAATATATTTTAGGGTGTTTGCAAATACTGCTAGCAATCCAGGTTGTATTCCTACCCCACTTTTAATTTTTATTGAGAAATGACCTTTGAAGTATTTGAGGCCCATCAATGACTCACCACTCAGATGTAACACAAACCTCAATAGGAAAACATTAAAAATGTTATGGCCCAAAATAACATATTTACGGTACATTAAAATTTGGTGAAGGACAAATGTTGTGTGACGTCGTCATCAAAACAAAACAGTAACCTATTATGTGTCTTTCGTGCAGTGGGCCTCTTTCGTCTGGTTAAAACCTTATTATAAACAAAAGTCATTGTTTCTATATAACATATAGGCCTATGTCTTTATCATACATACATACATCAGAAAGAGGATTTGAAGGATTTGTGGTGACCCCTCCAACCAATGCAACGTTGGGCATGACCGGTATCCGCTGATCAATAATCGGATCGGATGATGCCAGGACTAAAGATGTTGTTTCGAGACTTTCTTTCCAACTTTTATTGATGTTGAATTTTTCACGAATATTGTCAAGTTCACTCCTCTGTGTTAAGAATATTTCATGGATAATGATCAAAGCCACATTTTGCACTTTGTTCATGAAGCTCATTTTCACTGGTAAACCAAACCCACTCTCAGCCACCATGGCTGGATTTAGTGGGTTGCCATGGAAGCGAAGAAACCCAGCCACCAGAGCTGGTGGAATGAAGGACACTTTTGTGATGTTCAAGTACTCTGCTAACAATGCCGTACATGGCCAAGCTGGGTCATACACGATCATATCAAAATCATGTCTGTTGAATCTTGATATTACTTCCGGTTGAAAGAGCGACTCACAATCAGCAGACAATTCCTTCAAAATATCTGTAAGACACTGTATGCTCCCTTTTAAAGACCCTCCTTCCAGGACGTTTATTGCAAGCGGTTCAAACCGCTTTTCTACTTCTTCCTTGCTTTTACCTGTTGGTATAACTTCGAAGTCAAATATCTTTGAGTGTAATGGATGCGTGCTTCGAGATATGAATGTGTCACTTATGACAAATGTAACGGAGATGTTTCTTTCCACCAGTGCTTCCCCGATAGCTGATGCCGCGGTGTAATGGCTTCCCTCTCCCATTCCATTAAAAAATAACACCTTATAAGAATAACTCACGCTGAAACACCATGATAGAACTACAAGACAACAAAGGACAGGAACCGAGTTAGATTTTTCCATTTTTTGCAAGTCTATAATAAGCTCTTTTCATTCACAAGATGGAAATATAAGAACGTGTCCAGCTGAGGGCCTATATCATGGAGTAGGCAGCACACGTACTGTTGCAATTTGGTTACCAACCAAATATTGCGGAGGTTTTAACAGGCAGAAAAAGACCAAAGGAATCATTTGGTAGCTAACGTGGAAACGAAATTTCTGTCCATCGGTGCAGACGACGACGCATAACTAACACAACTAATAGTCACTCAATACTATTGCTGGTAGGACAATTTGCATTCCTACTAGTTCTGAGGCAAAGGCTGGTTTATGTTCTGCTATAAGAACTGATCTAAACGTTGCGTCTATCGTGTAGAGCGATAGGTATTAGAAGCACAATAGGTGCATTAGTACTGTACGAGCAAGGTCAAGTTACCTTCGTATGACCTACTGCGTGCAGATTTTGTATAGTCCTTCGGTTAACTTGACCCCAACAACAACTTGGTCAGCGAACAAAACGGACGACTATTTACCCTCTATAGCGTTACAGAAGCCACACTGTCACTCTGCATGGAACAACACTCGTAGGATACTGTTTGGAGAACACCAGTATACAGTACAAGACTATACCTGTACAGAAGGTGCAGAATACAGACGTACGTACGTACGCGTCTAGTATACTGATGTTGTTATTTAGTGACTGCGGTAACGATTCCCCATTGCAGAATCCAGTAGCACAGTATCTACGGCTCCTTTGCAATCTCACTGTGCTGTATGGAATATCACAACAATCTAGTAAACAGCTGAAACGTTATTGCATACCTGTCAACTATATAACAATGTATCGGGGCACAACAACGTCCGGAGACCTTTAACTGTTATGTGCTGAACGCTATGCCGGACTGCACACTAAACGACTTTACTAACATGCGTGCTGTGTTTGTATCAATTTAGCGAACTTTGGATTCTCTTAATATGTATATGACGGTAAACACATGACGTGTTTGCTTTAGCATCTGTTTGATGTTTATACTTATGCTTATGAATACAATCATGACAGACTGTGTTTTTATTTCGCGTATACGTTGTCTTCAAAGACACCATGCAATTATAATCAATGACCCAGGGAGAGAGACTTGTAGGGGCACGAGAGATAACCCGTTTGATCAGCCCTAATAAGCAGTAGCGTGCCTAGAATAGTTGGCACCCCGTGCAGGGGATGCCATCCTGGGGATGGTGTCAAATGGGAGGGGGATTCTCCGTTTCCTTTGAGAAATGTATGTAAGGTGGCTTAGATGCATATTAGTTCTATCTTTGGCGAAGTTTTGAACTGATAATATTTTTAGGTATTCTCATTGTTTAGTGAATATTTCTTAAGTTTCCTATTGTTTGTTCAAACTACGGCCAAACAGACTTTAAGTCTATGAGGCTACATTTCGACCACTGAAATAACGGATATTTCCCTGTAGTGTTTGGGCAAAACATGAGTAATAATGAGAATCAGGGGCCCCTTTTCCAAGTGGCTACCCCCCCCCCATCACGTCATAATGGTACCCGGGCGAGCCGCCCCTTACTTTTTTGGGCAGTGGCGTAGGCTACGTGGCACCCCTCTTGACTGGTACCCGGACGGATCGCCTGCCAGCACAAAATGTTAGAACCTTGTCTTATTACTGCTTATTATCTTTGAGCCCAAATTGCTACTTCTAAATCTTAAAGTTCTAAAAACGCCGAACTAATGTGGTATGTAAAAGCCATTTTTTTCACGAGATAACGCTCATAAATTTACCCTGGCGTAACCATGCATGACCATATTGATTTACTAAGTAACAAGTGCTCGAAGTGTTCGTCCACTTTTATTCCACATAGCCGAAAACCTGATGTTTTAGGGTGTTAAGAACTTACTCATTGCCCATATATCTTATCCAACCTCAACAGCACCTAAAGCACCCGCCATTGCCAATTAAAGAAGAAGAATAACAAAACAGACTAAAGATCAAACAAACAAGAAAACAGAATTTCGAAGAACCTATTGTAAATACGGACACGATTTTTCACTGATTGAAATAATTCTTTAGGCTTTATTCTTGTTCTTGTTTCTCCTTTCGATTTTATTTTTTGGTTTTGTATTGTAGAGTTTATTGCCTATATGCACATGCCTGCTAATTATCTCACATTTAACAGTGACATTTTCTCCTTTGCATGTGTCTATATATAAAGCCATATAAGTCATAACTTAGACTTTCTTCAAAATAACATTTTCAACGGAAAAAACATAAAATGTTCAGTTGTGATTATTTTTCGCACCTCTATTGTTTTACTCTCCTTTTTTTGATATAATTAGATGTGACCATAATATCCGTTATCCAGTTGTAATTATGAAACTTTCGAGACACATGATACACGACAAACTTTATATATAGATAAAACATAACTATGAACATTTCTTTCTTACGAAATGCCTCTCATAAAAAAATAAGGTATAGATGTATTAAAAGTTACATAAAATGATGGCATAAAGTCATACATTCCATTACAGTGGCAGATGTTAGCTATCGAAAACGACAAAACCATGGATGATTTATGAGTCTAATATGGCAATTACAATTCTCTCACTATTTTTCAGATTTGTCCTTGAGATTTTCAAAAAAAATTACGACAGAAGTAGATTATAAAGTACGTTAAAAACAAAGGGCAACCTAGAAAAATTTCCAGCAATTATCGTCACAAAATTGTTTTTTTATGACCGCATTTAAATAAAAGATGAGACTGAATCAATGCTATCTTTAAAGGAAATAGGAAGTAGAAACTATAGATAACCGCATTACAGTGGCGGAAGAGAATTGGGTTGATGGAAAACATTGGAAGAAATCCTTCACTTTATTTATCAAGCAGAAAATGAGTTCCTAAAACTCATTTTTCGCGTCCTCAAAGTTAAAGTAAAAACGAGAAAAAAAACATGTAACAACACCATTAATTAAGAAATTAATCCATTTCCAGTCGTTTTAACGGCATTCCCGTATATTACTTAGGATTAGTACTTTTATTTTACGTATAAAATTATTTCTTATGTAGAACGAAATGAGACGAAGTCTCCCTTTTATAATATTAACAAAACTATGGCAAATAGAAAGCCAGCCCCACTCCACCTCCCCGCCCCCTGACCCCCCCCCCCCCACACACGCGTAGTCGGTATATGACGTAAGTGAATTCTTCAAGAGCAAAAAAAGTTACGTTTCAATTGCTCCGTTTTGTTTCTTGAGTTCTGTTGAAGCAGGAAACCGGAATCATGAATCTTGCTCATTCTAATTGGTGATGTCTATTGACAGCGGTGCAAGTTTTAAATTAACCCCACTGCAGTTCCTCTATCAAGTTCCAAGTTTTATGCGTTGTAGTTGTCATGGGAACAAACATAAAAGCCGGCCATTCCCAAAGAACTGTACCGTGAAAGCGGGGAGGAAGGCAAAGAAGGCATGGCCGGAGGTGTTAATGCACTCATTTATACTTGACTTGTGATATGCACGTTAAGTCGATAGGGATAACGTCACTATTACGTCAGAGACGGGCGGTTTTGCCTTTCATGATATCAGTTTCATATGCTAAGAAAGAACTTGTCACTTTCTCTTTGTTTGCTTGTGCTGGAGTAAGGTTACTTTAATGTTCATAAATTGTTGACGGACTGATCGTAATAGATGGCGCTGTTTGGTAATAAAGATATATCAGTATTCTATTTACAATACAATACTGACCAGTGGCGGCGTTCTCATCTCGGGTACTATATACAAAGACAAACATATTCCTATTATACCCCTGCATTGACTGGACATGTGACAACGTGCAGGATCATCGTGTGTTATCCATGAGATACTTTTTCAACAGCAGGCGTGCAGGCTAGACTGGACTTCGCCTTTTGTAGCTTTACTACAACTGTTATCCAATTTCTATTAACCGCTTTCAATTTACCTCAAAGCAAAAAACAAAACAAAAAAACTTGTAAATAAATTAGAGGCATCACTTTCGAGGTGTCAACTCTCCAGTTTCTCACTCTCTCTTGTAAAGAAACAAATGTAGCCATGAGGTGGACTATCATTGTATTTGCAAATATACCCAACACGACAGTTTAGAATTAAAGCCAGGGGGAAGGGGAAGGGGGACGGAGGATTTAAATAAAACTCACCAACTCCAAGCTTCCTTATTTTCCCATCATCGGTAGTTCATTTCATACTCTCGAACTTCGTAGCATAAAATAAATGATAGTTACTGCAACTACGCAATAATATGTTAGCTCTCCTTATATCGACGAGCGGATGCACAAACCTGTGATTATGGTACGGTACCTATACCAGGGAGATTCCATAACAACTACATGCATATACTACGCAACCATGTAGTAACTGATTCGTTGATTCCCTTTCAAAGCTATCAATTCATAAAATGTAGTTCAACATAAGGAACGAGCGCCCTCTCATCGGTATAAGAACATGAAAGTATCCGAAAGTTGAACGAGTAACTCATACGTTTTTAATTTGCAGGAAATTATTCTCAATGTAAATAAAACGTTTTTCCGGTGACGAAATGCTGCGGATTGAATCAATTTCATTTTTTTAAATTCGCTCAGTAACCTTATATATAAGCACCCTAGGGCAAGATCTGTCTGTGTCAACAACCGTTCAAGCTTCCATTTTTTTTCAGGTTCACCTTCAACTGAATTCTTCATGACAATATGCCTTTAGAAATCCATGTTTGTGTCTGTGAGTTTGGTGGAGTTGTGGAAAAGGCTGGTGTCACAGTTTCATTGATAACCATGTTAAGGGTCCGTTCTCAAATGGCTATTGACGTGTGTAATTTGACGCTATTATTATATGACGTAGGCCTGCATATAATATTCCACGCGCCAACTGGACTGTGTGATTAACCACGCAAAAAAAAACCCTTAAAAATCTGGGAAGTTGAATAATTCCTAGGTTTGGAAAACTGTTGACCAGGGTTACGCTAATAACTTTATTGTAATATACCTCATTTAATTTCCAAATATACTACGCACAATAATTGTTTTAAGGTGTCAAGTCTCATTTGCCAAAAATCAAATGACTTGTACACGTTTTCACAAGGCATTTTGCATGTAGCAACAACTCCCTGGTATATTTTACCCCATGGTCTCATGACATAACTACATGCGACAATGCCTATGAAGTCATACTATGATTACAACGTCAAGCTGCAGTAGAATGATCATGTCGACAGTGAAAGTAGCTACGAGAGCCTGGGACGTAGCAGGGGAGGGAGGGGGAGGGGAGCATAATTTTAAATGGGGAACTTCTCACAAAAGGAGCGTTATTACACTTAACGGAGCGCTATGACGTACAAAGAAATTGTTGCCCAAAATGCCTCCCACTAAAATCACTAAAGTTAAAGATTTGTTTTGGAATGTCGACACTTAAACATGTCCATATATGGTTTCTAGTGTCACACTTTGGACAGTCGGTCGGATTGATATCCTACCGTTATGGACCAAGGCTACTAAGTAAGTTATGCTTTTAGCTATAATATCACAATTTGAACAATGACTACAAATCTATCAATTGTTACAGACTAAAGTGTCCGTAACATCAAAGTAACAGAGTTTCAAATAAACAACACGAAAACAAAGCAAGGACTCATGATGAAAACTAAGAACCTTTATCATTTATGTTTATTTGGTTTGACGATCGTAAATTCCATTAATTGCATGAAGAAAGAGTGATTTTACAAAATTCATAAAATATATACCAAAATCCGAAGTCTTTATTCGTACGATACACACAATATTGGAAAAAGGAAGACATAATGAAAGAGAAAGAGAAATTATTGTCGTCGTTGTCGTCATCGTCATCATTATAACCGTCGTCATCTTCATCTTCCTCGTCCTCTTCCTCATCACCAGTTGCTTCATCAACATGTATTTTATATACTGTCATTTCAAATCCACGGATGCGTGCGTGCATCAGTATTATACTGTCGTGGAATAATTTCATTGCATAGTTTCAGCTACACGTTGCAATGTATAATTCACCTAAATTTCAGTAACAATAAATGTCAAGGCTTCTTAAATGATATATTTTAACTGCAGTGGAAAGTCATTATCACTGCAATCCAGTGCAATTTAAATGCAGTGGAAAGTCATTATCACTGCAATCCAGTGCAATTTAAATGCAGTGGAATACGATTACACTACAGCAAAACACAAATTATACTCCACAACAATTCCGGAGCAGTATTATATCCTTCAATACTCTGAAACAGAATTATACTAACATTGAAATACCATCTCAATGCGATTAAGGCTATAGTTACACTACAGTGCTATACAAATGTACTATTCCAAGGGTTATATTGAACCTACACCTATTTAACACAAAGAGTGTAACATTAAAAACGACGGGAGTATCATTTGTATAAAACATTGACAATCATTTGAAGCAGATGTGAACGATTGGCAATAAAGAATTCATATAGCGAACAGTGGAATCCATATCTAGGTATTTTGTATATTTATATGTAAATGAGAAGAGGAACCATCATTACTGCCACCGGAGAAAGCCTTAAAACTAAAAAACAAAAAATTAAAAAAAACCTTAAAACTCAAAAATTCATTTTTTTTTTAACACTATGACTAATACTAATATTCACTTTATCGTACGACTGTGTAATTAGCATTAAACTTGATCAACGTTCGGTTTAATCATCTGTACACAATGACCTATAAGAGATTCCAGCAACTATTTCATTCTTGAGTGAGAGCTTTAACATATTCTTAGTGTTTTCTCAGAGGCACCGGAAGAAGTTTCAGATTGGTGGAGGCAAGACACTGGCGGATACATGGTGTTCGTTTGGGAGAGGCGAAAATATTTTCGATTTGTCCTAGAAATGGGGAGCCCTCCTTTGAGAAAGTTTGGGCATGGGTATACATCTCCAAAAAAAAAAAAGCTTTTACAGGTTTCCTAAATATTCTAATCCTCTAAAATTGCAAGAGATATTTCTTAAAGTACTTTATTGAGGAATCGAACCATTACCCGCTCAGGCATAATGAAAAAAAGAAACCACGTGGGACGACTTAGTGTCTCTACGGTGAAACAGTTAGTCCAGATTATGGCATCAGTAAACCAGATGTAATGTAAATAATGTGAGAGCGTAGGTCGCTAATGTGATCTGTGTGGCACATGAGTATGACATACATATATCATTTAACAGTTTGCGGGGCTACATTATTCAGCAGGGAATTAAGTAATTACGGTATGTTATGAATGTATGCCATATGATCTAACCAAGCTCAGTGTACAATACACATGTTCATACAATACACAGTGCCTATACAAGTAACGTAATAACCATAATGCGTACAAATATCATATTCACATGAACAGCAGTATTAAGACATTGGTAGTATTAAGTATCATAGTATTAAGTATATTAGTAGTAGTAAGAATATTATAGTTGTATTAAATATATTAGTAGTATTAAGAATATTAGTAGTATTCAGCCTATTAGTAGTATCAAGAATATAAGTAGTATTAAGTATATTAGTAGTATTAAGTATATTTTTCTATTTTTTCCGACTAATTCAACGTTTCCTTCTGATTTTATACACATTAGCATAATTCAGTCGTCCGGATCATGAGTAAAGCCAACGCATTAAATTAGTACGAATTCCCTCATGTATGCTTGTAAGTCGTCATCTTTATGATTAATAACCGTGTTACGTTTTATAGATGGTAGTGTTTGCAACACAAAGCAAGTACACCCATGTAACGAATAATCTCATAACATATATTTCCAACACGTTTTTTTAGTTTTGACTTACGACTGTCATGGCCACATCAGCATAAGCGACTGGGTGTATAGTTCTCGGCTTAAAGTTACATCTAACTGTACGCACACAAATGTATGTATTTTGCATGTACTTTAGAGCCATTTGCAAGCAGGAACTTGCGAAGAAGCCATCATTGGCTTATCAAAGCCGCAAGCTGACCGAAGTAAGTCTCATAGATGCATATTTAACGTCCATGATTATAAATTGTCAATTGTCAACAACTCTGTAACTGGACGACATAAATTAATCTTGGAGTGACTCGAACTCGGGACTATATGATTGAAAGGCATCGGCGTTAACCACTGAGCTAACACTCCAAATGCTTGGCTGGGTATAATACAAAAATGAAATAAAAAAAAGCAAAAGCAAAAACAGCATCTTCAAGGATGCGCTATTTTGTTTTACTTTAGAAACAGCGAAAAGCATAAGGAGCGATAACATTTCGACGAATTCCTCAAAAATTTGTTAATAAGAACTACACAATTGCTTGAAATTTGTTGGAAACATTATTTGATTCTACAGGATGGAAGCTCTTGTAAATTGTTTCGTAAATGTTGTTGTAAAAATACGAACGTTTCTAAATTAAGGTTGTAAGGCTCAATGATTTCATAAACATCGATTGTTACAATTACGTTGAAAAGATGATTAAAAGAAAGGAATGAAGTTAGATTCAGGACTTCTTGCTCGTATCAAGTGGCTAACCTTTAAAATGAAAGGGAAAATGAAGTTTCTTAATCCCACAATTTGTTTTCTTTTCGTAAGAGGAGGGAAGCTCCGGGCGGGGTAGGTCAGGCGCCTCAGTTCTACCTCTCTCTATTTTGAGAATTAGAATACCCAATTCTTTTCTTTTCTCGGTCCTTCTCAATATTTTCCCGGGTTTCTATAACTAATCCCGGACCCCGGAGCTGTAACTCCTTGCTGCCCCCTCTTATCAGACAGACCAGTGGGTATCCATTGAACATAATCTCTATCATTTAAGGTTTAAAATAATGGCAAAATGAATGATGTTCTCTTGACAGTTTTAATTATAAAAAAGTAGCATGCACCCAATACATGACTGATATTCTGTTTTCTTTCGTAGAGTGGTTGTAGCATGTTAGTTCAGAAGAGACTGTCAGACGGGGCATCTGCGTTTTCGGAGATATACTTCATTATGTCGTCATTATCGAGATCTAAGTCTTTTTCTTGAGTCTCTGTCGCCATGGCATCTGGTTTGGCTTTGGGTTCGAGGGAAGTCGCCACTGCAGAGAGCTTCGGCGGTGGCTTCGGCTTTGCTTTAAGTAAAAGGGCGTCCAAATCGTCTTCGATACTACGGGAAGTAATAAAACAACAACAGTGAAATACTGGTTCGTAGCAAGGATGTTTCTACAATGTCTCCATGGTGTGACCGTTTCTCAATGTGTTAAAAGAATTGTACCTACATTTAGTTAGTATCAACGTCACCTACGGGTATCTTACAATACGTAATGTAAATGCTAATTTACAACTTTGCTAATGCAATTTCCAATACAGTACAACCCGAATCCATATTGGTATTGCTCTATGTGTCTTTATTTTTTAACACTTCATTAAATCTTTTTGAGAGCAAATTTAACTGAGAACCCGTGGATCTCATCACAGCAAGGAAATCGATGTTACCAATCATCTCCACAAACATGATTCATATACAATCTAACCGACTAAAGAGACAACACGAACCACACGGGCACTGTGGTTCATTGCTTGGTGGAATATTAAAGTGTTGTTTGTCATCACCCAATAACCTAAATATTTATGCCCACATATACCAGTTTACCCAACAACTGTATAATAAGTTTGGATACCATCTGATTTAAGGTTGTTGGCCCTTAGAATGTGTCCCAAAATGCATTTGTGGTGGAATTAAATTTTGGTCCTACCCAGCCAAACTATGGGTCCAGATGGTCCCCAAAATAGGCCTACATATACCAAGTTTGGCTACAATCCCACTTAAGGTTGCGGAGTCATTGCAATGTAAAAGTTTTACGTTTGAACCCAAAACTTCAGCGCCAAAAACGATATGACACACCTTCTCACTATTATACATCTACATAGAAAGAATGACAAATATCCATCAATAAGTTGATAAGTTATCGCCGCGGCGGACCCAAGCAAGTGTGAAAGACGCACACTAACACCCGCCCATACACACACCAACCTGACTGTGTAGGTTCCTTTGCTACCATCAAGGAACCAAAAATTGGTACATGTGATAAATGGTCACACAGTGAAAAATTCGAACACAATTTGGTAGTTTTGAAAGATTTACAATTTGCATGACATTAGAAATTGTGAAATAATCCTAGTCTTCACATATTTTAATGATGGTGTTATTTATTAAAGATTGCGATGGAGCTTAAATTTGCGATCACTGTCCTTAATCGTCATAGTTTATTAACCCCTTTCTACTACTAGTCACCCACTTTTCTAATACTGCCATACCGTGAAAATAAGAAACCTCTACAGACTGACCAAAGCAAACTAAGAATGAAATATCAAATAAATATGCCGTGCAGCGTGCGGACTGCAATGGTGAATAGAGGTACATGGTACGTTTCAATCCCATTACGTTAAGACCCGATTTAGTAACAAAGAAGTCCGCATTGGCAATCGCAATGTATAGTTCATGGAGGTGTTTACTGCGATGCATTGAACGCTGTATACGTATCAACCTGCAAAAATGATGCATTCTAACATTTGTCATCTATGGAGTAGGATTAGCGAAGACTAATCCTGGATACCAGCACAGTGGTTGAAGAAAACGGGTACTTCTAAAGTGACATTTATCGCTAAAGCTTAAGCAAACTGCACGGTTTGGAATATACACTTTTATTCCTCCTCACAAGGCTGGAAGGGACGTGAGACTGACTACCACATACGACCTCTGACAGCTGAGGAAGAGAACACCTAATGTTACAAACTTAAGATGCCTGTGGAGTACAGGAATCGAAGAACTCAACAAGACGAATAGGTAATCCTTATTGACATATGAATTTTTTTAAAGATAAGCAGAGGTCGCGAAGAATAAAAATATATCGACATATTATACAGACTCTGAAGACTCAGTGGTACAACCATCTGAAGACTTTTCCAACCGCCACCGATGAATGTGGAGACAAACAGGTGAGCAAGGACATCAAGTACTTCCCAACCAACTTCTTATGAATGAGGAGGAGTTCAATAGAAAGCTATCACCAAATGAAACTATGGCAATTAACAAGGAATATCGCTAACAAATATGTCCACAAGAATCCCCGATGACTGGGATCAGATACCACATATCTAAGCAATTCAGATGGCTGAAGACGTAATTCCTAAACGTGCCGGGAATGACACAGGGGCGAGATCCATTGGTCAGGTTCATCGGACCCTCTCATAATTGCGAAGATCAAGATGTGTTAAACATTAAACAAATGACGACTATAATTGGGAGAGCAAATGACGGCTCCCAATCAACATCTTACGGCAGAGGTAGATATCATCTGACTGCAGTTCCAATGCCACCCTCTGACGGGTAAGAATAAGACCTAACGTTGCCTTCAGGATGTTATGTTGACTGAGGCGGTCAACTGGTCAAAAAAGAGACAATTATGGTTTTTCAGCCAAAAACTTATGACGACTATGAAGGAGAAGAATGAACGCTGTCCTAGAAATATTACCTGACAAATGAGGAGAACAACTGACGACTTAACTTGTATTGACGACTGAGTAAGATGGATGTGACGCTCACACTCATAGTCGGTGACAGCGGAAGAGATCAATATTTGCGTCTCCAAGATCATATGGAGACTGTCTATGAGACGGCGCTTCAACATACTGCGTCACCATTTAGACGAATGACAATATCTTACAATGACATCTCTCCATGAAGGTACCAGTTTCGCAGATCCCAGTTCAGTTTGTCACCGGGATAGTTACATGGGGTGTATACCAATATCTAGAATAACGCTCGAGAAATATTGGGTGCAAGTGGGATCGGTTGCTTAAGAAATGAAAGGCACAGCTCGTCACTTCTACGGTCAAAACATGCATCGAACTTAACAGATTTGAAATCTTTACAACTAAACACCCAATCGCTATATATTTTGTATATGCACAATTTTACCTTTTGACGTTAATTAAGTTACCACATTCACGCAATCTCCGAAATAACCCGTGAATCAATCAACCAACCAAACGGTTAATTAAACCGTTGGTTATCTTGATGGCAGGATGATCGAATTCGCAGAAGTTGAATACTGCATGACGTTGTTCTCTGTGGTAACTTGGTACTGAATACGATCGTTGCTATCAATTTATTACGGATCATTTCTTCGCTATATATAAAACGTATCGTTGTAATGAAGATTGATCTAGAAAGATCTACCAAGGAGTTTCTATTCAGAATAGCGAATTCCCGATGCTATCATACTAGTATTCAATTAACGTTCAGTTGAATATCTGATGTCATCAGTTTTCTCAGAGTTAAATCGTTCTTGTAATTCTTCGTCGACGTTTGCCGCCACGTCGCTCCCTAAAATATATAATCCACAACTACAGGCACAAATGAATACAAGAAAATCAACAAACATAATTCGCTTAGTATCCTAATATTACGTTCCTTTGAACCTTTCTACGTACACACAAAAATATGAGGATTACCGATTTTCACACTGACCGCTTTGTATTTCAAGTTTTTCTGCCGATTCTAAATACTGCAACTCATATGTGAACCAACAACATATTTTAATCAAGTCGGAAATAGAAAACCCATTTCTTCACTCATTGCAAACTTCTTTCATATGCCCAATAAGTTTGACTTAATCATTTAGCTTAACATTGATCGATGACCCATGCTTTGTCGAGAACTTCGGAATTGTCAAGCTGAGTAAAGATTTGATCCTCTTTTGACTTAGATACTTATTCTTCCCATGCAATTGAAAATGTCTCATGAAATAATGCATCGCATAACGCTTGGTTAAATGGCAATAACAGTTACATAAATATAATCATGTAGCTGCGTGATTGTATAAATTTGACATTATGCAAGAGGCTTTTTGTTACCAAAAGTATACTTTTGCTTTGATAACAGATGACCTGATTCCTTTTCTTCTCCAATTACCTTCGTCTCAGAAATTACATATTCGAAGGGGCATGATAAAGTTCGATCACATTTTCCTTTTGAGGGAGAAGTGTAGGTTTACCGACAATATACGCAGGAAACACAGAGATACATTACAGCTCACTAATTAAGTACTAAAGGCTCACGGAAAGGGTCAAAGTAGAGTTTGAAACATTCTTTTTTTTTCTTTTCTTTTTTAAAGAAGTAAGCAAGGGGAAAGGCAATATAATATTTTTCTTTTATAATATGTCATTTGTTACTTTTTTCTTACAAAGGAGGCATTGCAACAATATACTAAAACTGTATAAATCATGAACACCTTAATTATAAATCATTTGGTGAAACTGTCTACCTGGTTAAGCTACTTTCCCTCTGGAGTCTGAAGGTTCGTAAAAAAAAGCCCTCTGTGCTCTATTGTTTTGCTCAATCTGGTACCATAATTAGAACATGAAGTCACATGATTGTCTGTGAGCGAAAAGGTAATTAAGTCATTGATCTTCGCATTGGTGGGATGCTCTGTTGATGTCAAGTGGGACCCCAAACTTATCCAATGGCATTGCGGAAGATAAATTGGAACGACACGCAACTACGTGACATAATGTATGTCACTAATGTCAAAAGCACATATTTGCCAGGAAATTTATTGAAGAAAGCAACCGAGAAGGAATTATCATAGTCACAATTTTTAATGAGTGAATTAATTGCTTTTAACGTTCATTTTAGGAGACGAAAATAAGGGCAAGGAAGACGCTTCAGTTCATCTTCTAAAAGATCTAATCACCGCTGGGAATATCTCCGTACGGGTGACTTTAATATTAACGACAACCACAAAAGACGTCACCATAAATGAAGGTACGTGATAGTAAGTAGAACAGGTTGCATGTGATTCTACAGTAATTAGTTACCGAAGTTACATTTAGCGATGTTCAACAAATATCACAGCCAATTTGCGTACCGCCTAGGGTGTAACAGATGAATTTGTAGGGGAAATAGTGTAAAATAAACATTGATTAATTACAATCTGCGGTTTTATTTCGACTTACCCAATATTGATTCTCCGAAGTAAAACAGCCAGGAAATATAGCTAACAAGAACTTTAGTTCTAAGAATAGGTTGATTACTCGTGAATAAAGAAGAAGTTATTCGTGACGGTGGTTACAAAAATAAACGATATATTAACCGATGAGTCTAAAACAACAGTCCTTCTCCACATGAAAGAGGGTTAATGACTCTCTTTTCCGAATGTAACTTTTGACAACGTAATGCTTTATTTTATTTTTATAAGTGGTAAAACAGATGATTTCGTTTCATCGGCAACGCCACTAACCCTAGAGTGCAACTGAATTATTTGAAACTAAGATTCTACGGTAATGAAATGAAATTATGAAAATAACTCTCCTACATTTTGAGCCCAAATAAAAGGTAAGCAAGTAAGAAATGAATTTGATTCAATCTCCAAAATTTCCCCGCAAAGACAATTTTCAAGTCAGGATTGAACATCACATTCAAAACGCCAAAAAACGCCACAAAGTTTGCGCTCATTATTTGAAATGAAAGTTGAGCGGAAGCTTTTTATTTAAATTTGATTTGTCGTATCGAAACATTAACTCAAAATGTTGTGTGAAGCGATACGAATTGCCATGAGTTGCAAATGGATTTTTGTCGTTGACGAAACAACCGATGTAAGAAATCTCTGATAAGGTGTTTCTTCTATGGGTCGATTTGGAATTAACATGCGATAATAGATAGACAATACTCTCAAATTTTCAAATTTGAAATGATGTTAGCAGCGAGTGGAAGTTCATTAATAACACTAGCTATGCGCATGCATATTTTGTTGTATTTACCATAATTTGCCGGATAATTTATATACTGGAGAGAGGTGTAGTGCGTCACCATAAAACATAACATGATACTTTAAATCAGCAATACAGCATTGCATGGTATGAACGATGACAAATGCACAAAACTTACTTGAAAACGTTGTAGACCTTTAGAAATCAGCTAAGCTAATAAGAATGTACAGTGTGCTATATAAAATTGGACAAGTACAGGGTTTTTATGAAAAGGCATATGCATTAAATATACACCTAAATCAGCAAAAGCTATTCATTTTTTATTTTACAAGGACTCTAAAGTTAACTTACGTCACACTTGTTTTCTTAAGTACCTACTGTGAATATAGCGCCGCCTTACCTGTCGGACATTTTGGAATACTTTTGTAATTTGATCATGTTTCCAGACATATCAAGCGATCCCCGTGTGCATAATATTCGCAAATTATCACTCCTAATACAATCGAACTAGACACTTAACAAGTAAAACACAATAATCGGCACGCTGTGGCTCAACCAGAATGGCTGATGAGTTCAAGTTGCACTTTTGTGACACAATTTGAGATAACGTAAACATGACAACAAATTTTCCCTTTCGAAATCATAACCTACCAGCACGCCTAGGATTCCCTGAAGAAAAAGGTATTTCTCAATTCTAAGAATAGCCAACGAGCAGAGTCTCAATTCCTGCAAGCGAATCATTAGAATTTACGGGATTTTCTTCAGCATTTGCTTTAATAAAATCAAAACAATTGAATGTTCCGGGCGGATGAGATTTGTCTTTTTCTAAACTAATGAGATAGCTGGTAACGCTGGACTAATTTCGGGCAGAAACAGCGAAGAACCCTGGTTCTCCTGCAGCACTAATTAATAACAGGTCTATCTACGAACTATCACGAAGTATTTGAACTGACGCGAACTTAGGATAGAATGCAATCACTCGACCGCTGTCAAAGTAAAACAAAAATAGAGGCGACAGCAACTACCTGAAGACATTAGCGATTAGGCCGGTAAAGTGGAACATATTTCAAATCCAGAGTAACGTAGAAGTTAAGTTCCCTAGAGCAGATACTAGGAACGTGTGAACTTGCCTCGTCAGAAATACAAATCTGATATTTACAAACCCATATGTATTTACGGCTGTATTCAAATTCGTTGGACTAAAAGAACGTCACGCTTGATTTCAGATTAAAATACATATGATAGTGTATGTTTAAAAATGCCATGTACCTATATAGTATCAAAGACATTTACATAACTTTCTCCCAATTTAAGAAAACCCATCTGTAATTTTTTTACGGGAGTCCAACCACCAGACCATCCAGAAGGAACACTAATAATATCAGAAGTTTAGGGTAATAAATTTGCTTCAAGCTGTCAAGAGTGAGTTCAATATTTTTCAAAGTTTCCGATAGAGCCTGATATTGATTTACATATATATTGTCTGACATATATAAGCACAGCTACAGTCGTACTGGTGATGTTCAGAAAGTACTGAGGATTATAATACAAGGCTACTACATTTGATCAGGGACATGTTAAGTTTGATATGCCAAATAGAAAGGGTGGTCAGTAGATGGTCCGCTGGACATATCCGACAGGCGAAGGATGTAGATGCTTCATGCGATTAAAACAAGATCTGCCTACAATCTTGCACTAAAGCGAAATGTGGACTCTCTAGGCCTTGGCACCCCACAGTCATATCATGCACATAAGTATGCGTAGGCATAGTGGGATTTTGACTGTCTGGAACATTTCTCCCACCGATGTTCGTTCTCTGACCCTGGTAGAAAATTAATTGAAAATCCCAGTGGAATGATACCTAGAAGATATCAATCACTTTTTTGGGGGACTTTTTTGAAGTTAAGAAATGCTTTACCTCAGTATGTCACCTATATCCTCCGTTTCATCTGTTATATCGGCTTCCTTATCACCTATAGCTTCTGGTGGAACAAAAACGGCAGCATCTGACTCGTTTTCAGTAAAAAGACGGACTCCGCGATCTAAAGCAATAACAAACCATAATACTGTTATTCAGCAAAAGAAAACGAAATTATATTTTCATACAACGGAAATTTTTGTAAGCCCTTCTCAATTTCAGTTGAAATAAATCTGAATGGTTGAAAATCGCAACCTAAATGATTTCACACACACGATACTCATGGCTCGTAAAGTAGCTTCTGTCCATGTCCTGTAACACATGTTGCAAACACAAAGTAGTAATTGCTGATGCACGGTTGTGGGACAGGAACAGTAATTGCTGTGCAAATCTTTGAGTGCGAGTTCTTTAATACGCGATTCTAATATGATGTCGTATCTAGTCGTTTTATGCTATAGGTAGGTCTATGGATATACCCGAACATGGCCTTTCTTCGTTCTCGGCATGACGAATTAACGTAATTTAAAACGAGGTGTGAACTGGAATCAAGCGGTACCGTAGCTCCTTTACTTCAAACACATAATAAGTATACAGTAACAACCGGTGCCACGTAACACATGTTACTACTGTTCATGTCCCACAAGTTCCCACAACCGTTCATCAGCAATTACTGCTTTGTGTTCGTAACACGGTAACATGTGCTACAGGTGGCACCAGTTGTTACTGTACTAGCTATGAGTATCAGCTGCTTCAAATTGTAGGAAAACGAAATCTACAGTATCATTTCTGTTCAGTATTTATGTCATATTTACAGTTCGATAAAAAATGCGTAGTAGAAATAATTCGGTTTTCAAGATGTTTACATATATCCATAGTATTATAAAATCCTTATCCCAATCAAGTCTTCAAAACTCCATATCAACAATATAGCATCCTTGGATGAAATTTTATACCATTTAACCTTGACATATTTGTAATACAAATATGTAATGCAACTTTATACAAACATAAAAGAGCTTTATTCGGCCCAAGCTGAAACTATAGTTTCTTCCTTACAGTTCTTGACAAGAACCTCTAAAGTTGTCAGTGAAATTTCAGCTTGTTATGGGACTCCTTAAAAGTGACCACTAGTGTCTCTTATACTACAGTAATATACAGACTACTGAACATATGGTCAGAGTGGTGACAGTATACGCGGGAATCCCTCCTCCCGAAATGAAACAAATGCTTTTTGTTATTTTATTTCTGAATACAATCGTCAAATAATCAATTCATAAACATGGAAAATAATATAAACAATCATTTAGAAGGCATAATATCGTATTGCATGGGTGATTTTTAATAGACAATGAGTAAATTGATGAAAATTCGATTATCCGAACTCTTTGATTTTCCGAACTACCTTCGGCCCGAAAAGTTTGGATAATCGAAGTTTTACGCTTCATTCCAAACATGTCACTTGAAGCAATAAAAGTCATTTGAACTTTGTGTTGCACCTGATGATCAAGAGATCTAGCGGACTGTCTACAAGACTAAATAGTCACTAAACAGTCCCTTTTATTGATGAAAATCACTTCTTTTCTAAACGTCATTTTTTTTTTTATAGATTTGAAACAAGTAAACGGAGGACGCTTTTCTGTGGCCTTTGTGTTCGTTGACGGAAGCAGCAATGAAGCAGTAACGGAAGCAGTAATACATTCATAAATCAATATATAAATAAATATGTCCAGTTACAAACCAATTTATGCAAAATATGTTGAAAGACACCAAGAGCACATATTAGCGATTAACGAGATCATTTCGGGAAACGAGAAAGAGGGATTTCGGTACCGAATAAGGTAGATAGAGACGTTAGAAAAAAGGCACCATGAAAGATCCGATATGACTGATTCGGTTTTGAAGTGGCATATGTTTCTTTGGCTTTGATAAGCCACAGAACCCATGGAAGGGTAATTGACCTTGCATGCCTTATATTTGATGATATATTTGATGATATAGAAGTGTCCTTCCCACATAGTCCCTGTTATCTCAAACTAACCATTCTTGCTTTAATACAACCACGATATGGAACAATTGAAATGCGTATTATACCGACCGAATTGATGCGTGATCAACTGCAACTATCTTTAATTTAAATGTGAAAACTATACCAGTTGAAACAGTCGTTGACACTACAACAAGATGCCTTCAAGTACATTATGGACAGAATCAAACAATCAATTGGATAAATGACATCTATTAGATATGAAATTATGGGTCTTTTTTCTCTCATTTATACCACTAGCTGTCACGTTTCGAAGAGAGGTGTCAAATTTTGCGCCAATTCGTAAATTGAGGTCACGTAGTAATGGCTTTGTCTCGCTAATTAGCTTCACTACATTATGTTTCGATGAACAATTTCAAGCCTGGATAAGCAAAATCCGACACAAGGCTGGATTAGAGGAGATTAAAGTTACTGTACACATCAATTTGCAGACACCACGGCCATCTGTCACTCGTTCATGGTCGATTTAAATGACAACATGAATCCCGATTTGAAGCAAGTTCACATTAACAAGACTGGTAAATTATGGCTCGCATTTCCCCTAATGTCAGCTATATAGCTGCATGTTACTTGTTAATTTGCAAATTGATACGTAAACTATCGCCAAATTTTGCCCACATGACTGTGTGCTACTCATAGAAAAGACAATCACTCCACTTAATGTGGTAGATTTACATCTCACATTGTTCAAGTAGTAAAAATGTCATTTAAAAAAGGTTCTCCTTTTTTTTAACAGACCCTGTACTTCCTCATTAAAGTTGACACTGTATTGATAGTTAAAAGATTAAATGAAGCTTCTTTCCCAATAAAAATCATCCCAACAGGAGGTTTTACAGCCATACCTCACTGCACTTTGCATTAAAAGGTGTGGTGTTGGGGGGGGGGGGGCACCAACCAAACCATCATCTTTGGCTTATATGACAGAGATCGTTTGTGAAGAACATCTCCCTCAAAAGGCCATAGGTCCCGAGTTCGAGTCACTCCAAGATTAATGTATGTCGTCTAGTAACAGACTTGTTGACAATTGACAATTCATAATAATGGACGTTAAATATGAATCTAAGAGACTGACTTCGGTCAGCTTGCGGCTTTGATAAGCCAATGATGGCTTCTTCGCGAGTTCCTGCTTGCAGGAGGATCTAAAATACATACATACAAGTACTTTTGAAATGAATACGTTTCGTGAAGCTCGTAGGTCATTAACATAAACATGATCCAGGGGAATAACGGTTCGTGATGTTATCTATTCACGTAGAGTACATTTTTAATCTTCAAATATGTTAAAGTAATGTTGTGTTGCATATGAACGATCACATCCTTTAAACTCAATGTACGTGATTCAATTGATTCAATACTATTTAGAAATGATAGTACCGTGGAAGTTCAAGAGTAAGAAAGTTATGTTCTGTTTTCACACCTTTTGTTTTGTATCAAAGCATTGTCTCGAATGCTGGCCAGAATGTGACAGGATTTCGAACACATATGGATCGACAAGCGAGCATAGTTTTACCGATCATACATGCACGCATGATGGAAACGAACTCTTCATTGCGATGCAATATTGGGTACTCTGTAACGTATATGTGGCTGTATTCTGAGCAATTATTTACCGCATGATTATTTCCACGATATCCATCAATGACGAATACAAGTGGGTGATTAATCTGGCGTGATTAATTTGTTCAAAGGCATCACGGTTAAAGCATTTTTTTCCGATTTGCATTTTCTTCTGATTTGTTGTTTTGTGAATTTGCGCTCTTAACATCGCATTTCAAGGCAAACTAATATACTTGACAAGTTAGTATAAGTTCTAAAGTATATGTTTCTAATTATTTCTTTTACTTAATAGTTCTTTACTGCATTTATTTTTTAAACAATTCATGCTATTATTGCTAGGACCTGAACGACTGATGCTATGCCATTTGGCCAGGAAAGTACCCTGACTAAAAAGAAATTGCCGGAATTTGGCGAGGAAAGAACCCTGACAAAAACAGAAATTGCCGGAAATTTCGGTGGCCAGAAACAAAGTTAATGCATTTAAATTAATATCAAATGTTGCAAACATGTTCACACAAATTATGGGTTTACTAAATACCTACTACAGAAACGTTGCCAAAATTATAAGAACTATATTTATCTGTGTCCGGCAGTCTAAGATGCCGCGTTGGAGATTGGGACACTGTGTGACGGTTACATAATATTAATGTAGGTCTTGTTTCTGAACTCCCAGCAGTTTGTCATCACTTATCTTCGTGACAATACGCGCATTTGAGTAATTGTTCCCTGAAGCTTAAAGTTACATAGAGAATGATTCCATCTATTCCTGTTATCATTTCGTATATCAAGAACATCTTGAGAATTATATAGTCTCGAAGTATACGGCGAGAATTCTATTACCAAATAATGATCAGTTATAAAGGTTTCTCGTGTCAATGTTCGTTATGATAAATTGGACTATACTCTTGATGAGAGCGTCTTTTGACAGATGGAAGAAAACAATCAGGTATGTTGATGCAGCTTTTTGACACAATCCCCTTCACGGAACTATAACAATTAGAAAGAATTAGAAAAAAAGGTGCTTGTCATAAAGTTACACGTTGGCGATGCCATCAACGAACTGATTTGTGTCGCAGTGTTTGCAATGCCAAGCGAGGACAAAACATTGAAAAGGACTTATATAGTTGAACAATAACTTCGTTTGAACTACAATTTATAGTTGATCTGATGAAATACGGTAGGGAGAATGCGGTGATGGTTAGACTTGACAAAGAAGAGGAAGAAGATTGGGGTTCCTACTGGTTCTCTTGGGTGTGTCTAAAACCAACAAAAAACATCATCAATGTAAAGCAACCAAAATCAGAGGACGACACGGAGCTGCATTCATTCTTCCAAATATGGCATAAAACAGGCAAGCCCCCAAACTGACTCCTCTTGTTACCCATGGCAGTACCATGGGTTTCATGATCATAATGCTTGTCCATGACCTATTTCTAGAGTTAAGGGACACGATATTGAGATGAAGTTTTCAACTAGGCCTATAGCAAAGTGGAATATTCTTCTGTAAGACTGATATCTCATTCTTCATCAATGTTACCACATTATTGCTTCAAGCGCTAATATTGTTATGAGTTTCATGTGACATATAATTTCATGGTTGCCGCTCCGCCTGCAGCCACGACCTCGTTACTATCAAAAATAGTGCTTATGATGATGTTATCTTTTGGGAAATAAACCACATCTCTTTAGATCAACTGCTATTCACATTTTCCCAAACATTTTTTTTTAATAATCCAAGGGAAATTGCAATAAATCACCTTTGTCATCCGAAATATATCATGCTAACGTACTGAACGTGTACCCAACATTATATGCCAATACCATTCAATTTTCTTGACGATAACAATGTCCAAAGTGCGAAATCATTTTCACTATTTTGCCTTTTGCATGTCATTGATACTATTATCTACAGTGAGGAAATACTAAGAATCGAATTGGAATTATGAGCTACTCGCTTAAGGAATATTCGATTGGTGCAAAAAGAAATTCTCCAGGAATGTCTCTTAGTTTGACCAATTCATCGAGTGGATGAAATTGGAACCTTCCCCTCCAAATGCTGCCTTAAACAGTTACCGCAAGTAAGAAGCCTGATAACAAGCAACGCAACCAAGATTTTATCAAATAAAAAATTTGGCCGCGCACTGGAGTTATCAAAACTATATGACTTTAAATGAAGGTCAACACATGCTGATTATTTACATTAATGCTAGCTGATCGATCATGATTGAAAATGAAACTGACGTTTAAGTCAGTCTTATTCAAATGCGAGAATTAAATGTTCCTTTCGACTTCAAGGGCAAAAAGGAATGAGGGACTGAGTAAGGTCTCATTTTCTAACCTTCGAATTGAATGATTGTCGATGTACCACTTCGGTTCTCATATGAAAAGTAAGAAAGTGTTTCTACAATGTTTATAAGTTAACTAACAGATATCTTGTTATATAGTGTAGTAATATATCGTAAAGGCCTACTCTTCGCCGACTAGAAGAGAAGAGAACCGAAGAAGCAGCAAAATAATATGTAGATTAATATTATGCTTGTTTTTGTTTCGTGTAGGGTGGGGGGGAGGGCTGCGAATCTTTGATGACGTACTTTGAAATTGATACCATGTTCATTTACGAGTAAGATGACCTTCGTACTGTCATTAAAATATGTCATTTCACGTGGCAGAAATTAACTAAACTGATAACTATACCAAGGAGGATTAATGGCATAAGATTGACAAATATGTTTTCAAGTTTTGCTGTAAATTGCATGGATTAACTAAACATAAAGGAAGAGTTACTGAAGTAGACGTTTTACTTCGCTTTGCAAATTGAATCATTAATTTACGAAACTGAACATTCCTACCAAAAATGCATCTAAATGTAGTCTTTCAAAGTTACTAGTCATACCTATGAAATGCATCAAATTACTCAAGCGTTTGTAATTCCTTTTACCAAGAAAATGATCAAAACAAATACAGCTATGTAAACAACGTATTATTATGATTAAGTAATTTTCATGTATACTGTGGAATATTTTCTCTTCCATGAAAGTATTATATTGTACGCCACAGGCCGCGTCTTCCTTGAGATGACAGATCTGTGTACGATTTTAGATTCGTGTACGTCGTGACAATTTTGAGTAACTTCACATAGTATCTTGAAAACAACAATCTCCAGTCCAATTAATAAATAATGGAGGAAGCAAGATTAAAAACACAAATCGGCAGCTATTTGACGGATTGCTTGATATCACTGTGACATGCTGGTTCAATCAGTGTTCATTCATACTTAGTAAAGATTCCTAAATCCTATTGGTCCATTCAGGTCAGCTGACCGTGGTTAATCCTGTGAGTAACGCACGGTAAAATTACGGGGCATCACTTTAATAAATCTTTGGTTATATGCAACCAAAAATGTTTTGTTTTATGATTTTTCCCCCACACAAATGGTAGTGTATGAATGAACGGGGTTAATCAACGGTCTAGCGTGCGTTACTCACACGCTGGATGCACTCGGGCTCCGCCCTCGTGCATCGCTTGCATTATCCCCCGATCGTGCATTAATCCTGTGAGTAACGCACGCTAGACCGTTGATTAACCCCTTATTCTTTTACGAGTAAGCCTAATAATTGCTCATGTCGTTTGGATTAATATAGACAACCAAAATGATATGTATACGGATCTCCATTACGATACAAAGTTGCATAGTATGTGCAATACAAAGAACAAGAGGGCCATCCATGGAGTTGCAGATCTCATATGCTCCGCACAAGTTAGGTCAATTTGACCTGACCTACATTGACCTTTGACCTCGATCCTAAATAACCACATAAGTACTATTTAAAAAGGAAATCCCATTATTCTCTACATATATTATGGTGTAATGACTTTTTCCAACATACTGACAAGCAGGAAATGACTGAAAACAATTTTAGGGTATTTGACCTTTGATCTCTGACCTTGACGTCGTCGATCCCGTAGACACAAGTTTATATCGTCAGGCATCTACCCACCAAGTATTAACTTGATCAGACTTATGGTCTTGGAGGATTTTTTTTATTTTTAATAATTCACATACACACAAGAACGCACGCGCACTCACACACATCTTCACATTTCTGATGTGCGGTGAAGCGCAATATTTATTCTCCCTATATATGAGATGAAGATGACATAACCTTTTTTTAATGCATATCATGTCAACTTAAACCCTTACAGTAATATGATCTCCTATGTGCTGAGATAACGCTTCTCTCTCTCTCTCACATGTTTAAACTAAACTAATTCCTTAAAACAATTATTACTGAAGATCAATACGCAATCCGTAAAATTTCAATCGAACGACGGATCTCTTGTTTGCTCCGCAGACAACACGGGGAAGAACGCTCATCGAGGAATTCCTTCCCTACGAAGACCAATCGGTAACGGTTCAATCGATCTAACATGGTTTTAGCTTAAACGCGTCATCAGTTGTCGTGGCTAACAATATTTATCACCTTCAAAGGTACTACAGAAGGCGCATTGCATTTTCGACTTCATAAACCTGAGTCATTAAATCATTTGAGAGGAAACGGGGACGCGTTCAGTTAAAGATTAGGTCGGTGTTCAGTTACGTTAACTTAGTGCGATCAGCTTGACCATAA